>LPNX010833207.1:83244-94526 GCA_001517045.1 Pseudotsuga menziesii | reverse complement strand
CTTAGGTAAGAGAAATCATGCAAGAAGCAGAAAAGTATGGATCTATAAAAGGCTCCACAAGAAGAAGCAAGATGTCAAATCCATTCTCCAATCATGTAGCCATGATGTGTGATATTGTAAATCAAGAGCCTAACAGTTACAAGGAAGATGTACAGAAAAAAGAATGGGTAGAACTAATGACAGAAGAATACCAGTCAATAATGAAGAATGATGTTTGGGATATAGTACCCAAACTAGAAATAAAGAGTGTGGTATCTTCCAAGTGGATCTACAAGATAAAAAATGCAGCTGATGGAAGTATTGAAAAATACAAGGCAAGGTTTATGGCCAGAGGATTCTCTCAAAAAGAGGGAATTGATTATGAGGAGAAATTTGCACCAGTAGCAAGGTACACTTCCATCAGAACCATCATGGCACTTGAATCCATGATGAAGTGGAATCTACACCAGATGGATGTAAAGACAACCTTCCTAAATGGTGTGATTGAAGAAGAAGTTTACATCAAACAACCACAAGGATTTGAAGTTGAAGACAAAGGGACCCACGTATGTAAGTTAAAGAAGGCTATGTATGGAATGAAGCAAGCTCATAGAGCTTGGTATGGAAGAATAGATATATTCTTGATAAGCTTGGGATTTACCAAGAGTAAATATAACCCTAACCTTTACCTTAAGGTTATTGACGATGAACCTATCATACTATTACTATATGTGGATGACTTATTCTTGACAGGAAATGAGAAACAGATTCCATATTGCAAGAAGAAGCTTGCTGAAGAATTCGAGATGAAAGATCTTGGATTGATGCGCTATTTTCTCATCCTGGAAGTGTGGCAGAGCCCAGAACGAATCTTTTTGAACCAGGGAAAGTATGCAGTCGAAATATTAAAAATATTTGATATGTTGGATTGTAAATCCATGGCCACACCCATGGATACCAACCTGAAGTTGTTCTCTGATGAATAATCATAGTTAGTAGATGTGACTCAGTACAGACAGATTATTGGTTTGTTGATGTATCTGACGAATACCAGGCTATATATATTCTTTAATGTGAACACCCTGAGTCAGTATAGAGTTAAACCTATAAGTGTTCACCTGATAGATTCAAAGCATGTGATGAGATACCTGAAAGGTACAATCTAGACTTTGGACTATGCTATGGTAGAGATCATGACTACAGATTGTATGGATATACGGATTCATATTGGGAAGGAAGTGCCGCAAACAAAAAGAGCATTGCAGGTGGATGTTATTTCCTAGGATCTGCCATGATCTCCTGGTTTAACAAGAAACATTCCAGTGTTTCTCTCAGCACGGCTGAAACACAATACATAGCAGCATGTTATGCTAGTTGTGAATCCATATGGCTTCTGAAGTTGATGTCAGGTCTATTTGACTTAGAGTTGGATAGGACAATGATTTTATGTGACAACCAGAGTTGTATAAAGATGATATGGAATCATGTGTTCCCTGATAAATCAAAGCACATAGAAATCCAATATTTTTACATAAGGGATATGGTACAGAAGGGACCTATAAAGCTCTATTATGTGAGTATCGATGAGCAAGTTATTGATGTATTGACCAAAACTCTGTCTCAAGTAAATTTTGAATACTTTTGTGACAAGCTTGGTGTAATCCAAAAGGACCTCCCTGGAAAGGGGGAGTGATGATGAGACTATCATTGCAAATGTGATGGCAGTGATGTGCCAGTACAGAAAAGGCCAAGTTCTCCTGCAAATGCTGATGAGGTCCAACATTTACTTGTGGATGATAGTATCCTCTCTTGAGGATGGTCTTGCATACAAGAACACTATCTTAATGATAGTGGTCCTAGCCCTTACCAATCGAGGATGGTCCTACAGATGATACTCTCTTCTGGAGAGTGATCCTACATTCACTTGTAGGATGGTGACGTAGACAATAACATTCTCTTGAGAGTGGTACTAGCACTAATAGGTTAAGGATGGTCTACGATGAGTCCTGCATTCATTTGTGGACGATGTGGTCCTGCATTCATTTGCAGATGAGATATGCATTCATTTGCAGACAATGTGGTCCTACATTCATTTACAAACAAGATCTGCATTCATTTGTAGACGATGTGGTCCTGCATTCATTTGCAGAGAATGTGGTCCTGAATTTATTTGCAGACAATCCAGCTGGTCGATGATGTGTACCCTCCTCATTAAGGGGGAATAGGCTGATGAGGATTGCATCATCCTTGGACTTATGTCCAAAAGTGGTAGGGATTGATCATCCCATAAAGTGATCATGTGTATTGCAGGTAGTGTTGCTGCAAAGGATCGAGTGATCAATTGTTGCAAGAAGATGAAGATCAAAGTGTTACTGCAAAGGATCGATTCATCAAGTGTTGCAAAAAGATGAAGATTGAAGTGTTAATGTAAAGGATCAAGTTATCGAGTGCTGCAAAATATGAAGACTTGGTGTTACAGAAATTGATGTTCCATTACTAAAGATATTGAAGATGTTCCAGTTGCCGATGATTATTGAAAACTTCCTATGATGTATAGATGTATTACCTTGATACTATTGAAGATGCTCTCTCTCCTTTCTCCTATAGTTGATGATGGTGTTGTCAGTAGAATACCCTTCTCGTTAAGGGGGAGTTTTGAAATATTGTAACTTTGAAGAATATTCTAAATGTATTTTACTGATGTAACCAAGGGAGATGTCTTATTCCTCTGTCGGGATGTTAATATTATATTTGGTCATCATAAAGTCATGAGGTATAAACTCCATTGTAAGTCAGTTCAATAGTACCCTCTTGGATATAATATAATATTGTTGTGTGTCTTCCTAGGTAAAGTTGACCCAGTAAGTTTGTTGGGCCGACTTGTTAGGGTAAAAAGTCAAGTGACAGAAAAAGTATAAATAGAGGACTTGTGTTCCTCATTTGAACACACACACTCGCTTGTGTATAACACATAGGATAGAGAGAGATACTTATCAACAAGGAGAAGGAGCACCTGTTTTTTGGTTTTATCTTATACATCTATATAGAAGAAGTTTTGTTGGGTTTTCTTCCCCTTGAGGGTTTCCCAGGATAAATCTGTGTCGATCTTGTGATTCTTTTACTTTCAATGATTATGCATATGATATTGATGTGAAATTGGATTAAACACTAATGGTATCCAGATAAGAATACGAAATCTTAACACTCATTAGGTGGCTCATCCAGTGTAAAGAATATCTCCAGCAATCCTCTCCAGTCCATGTCAACATATGGATATGGCACCATGTCAAGTGCATGGTCGTCCTCACTGGCCAACATCTCCAACACATATGATGTGATAATATCTAGGAACTCAGGTTCCTCCCTCTTTGTCATCATCTCCCCCCACATGTGCATACGCACCTCGGACATCATCCTAGCAAGAAAGCGTTGAAATGATGGCCTGGTGGCGGGAAACATCTAAAAAAATAAACTAAAAATATCTAAACTAAAAGGGAAGTTGGACCTCCCATTAATGACTACATGACATATCTCCAAAAAATAAATAAAAAATCCGCAAAAAAATGGCACACCACCTAATACATCTAGGTTATGCACTAAAGAGTCAACATATTGCAGCAAGGGGAAACTAATGCAATTCCCATCAGAACTAGAGTTTTCTAGAGTCATAAGTATAAGAGAGAGGCACCTAACATCCTCTCGACCAAAATTAGAGATGTGAAGCTTCCCACCACTCACCTGAAAATTAGATGGATGGACGACCACATCATTGATATATATATGAGAGAGTAAGCTAGTTGACTCTCTACTGCAGCACCAAATGGGATGTCAAGGAATTGGGGTATATACACCCCTCTCCTAGATAGGCTAGTGATGAAATAAATATCCTCCTTAGTTATATGAAACCACTTACCACCACCGACACGAAATTCCTTCCTCCAGTGATCCCAACATCGAAAGAACTGACATAATAATGCAGAGTTTCCCTTAAGGGATGTATCCTCACAATAGAACTTCAGGAGGGAAATAATCCTCAATAGATCTCTAGTTTGAGTAGTAATGGGGTGATGGTACAATTTCATCTCCCTTTCCCTAGCCTCCCACTATTTGACCATGGTATATTGGTCAAGATGATTACGCTCCTGTTGAGAAACATGTTTCCACTCATGCCTTTGTTTAACATATTTCATACAATTAAAATAATATGTAGTAACATCCATACTATTTTTTCTTGAGAAAAAATAGATACTACTAGTGTGCCAGAATAATAAAAGCACATCGTAAAAAATGCTTTATTCTCACAAATACATCGCTTACGGTGCTCTATTCAATCCTTCTGCACCGATAATATATTTTAATATATTTAAAATCAATATAAACAGTGTGTTAAATATTCGATGCACCGGCATAATTTATAAAATAGACTGAACGATGCACCAAAATCATATTAGCACGTTGTTGCTTCCCATTTTATGAACACACGCTAACCATTTTCGATAAATGTAATTCTAGTGCTCAAATGTCACATTAGAGCATTGACACTGGTGTACTAATGTGGAATGGGCACACCAACATTACAAATTTTTAAAATGGTTAATGAATATGTCGTCAGTGCGTTCAGTTCGAGTAGGAACAACATTAACGATGCGTTTACTTCAACCAAACGTGTTGTTTATGCACAACTGTTATTAGTATTTAGAAAAATCTTCATGGTGCACTTATGAAATATAAGAGAACCATTAACGATGCGCTTAAATTCCCTAGATGTAGCATATAATTAATTTGTTCATTTATTAGATAATGTTGATCGACGTGTTCGTTATATTAAAGAGAACCAAAAAAAATAGTGTTGTAAACTATTAAATGCATCGATTATCATTTTTACGTTAATTTTTAATATTTATGTCCTAATGTGTATCTTACTGGTGCGCCTAGGCCATGTCTGAGCATTGAAACCAGTGTCGTAACATGACCTAGGTGCATCGCATAATCTAGTTATTTTTTAAAAATAATTTATGTTTTTTGTTTACAAATTTTGTATTTTTATTATATATTTATAGTTGTGTGGTGTGTTCAAGTTGTTCGAGTTGCACTGTTTGTGGTGCAACCTATAAACATTTACAGGGTGCACCGAATTTCGGTGCGAGCCGAATGACTTGAAAACATAACGCATAATTTTTGAATTTTTGTTTAAAATACACAAAATTAAGGCTTCAATCGAAAAATCATTAGAGAGGATTTGAGGTCAAAAATGGGCCTCCTAAGAGATGTACTACAAAAATACAAGATATATTAAAATATTATGAGTTAGGGGTTTTATGGGGTAGGTATATATGACAACTCACCTCCTACACTACTTTTTATGCACAATATAAATAACCATGGTTGAGTTACTTTTCTAAATTGACTATAAATAAAATTAATAAAATAACTCTAGAATGATGTGACTAAGATTCATTGTAAATTCCCAAAAATTTATTGTCCTTTAACATTTATTTGTCTTGAACTTGTAAATAAAATTAAACAAAAATGAATTTAATTTATATGCATAACTAACATATTTTTTTCATATAAATATCATTCATGAATTTAATTTATTTTAAAAGTACAAGATTATATATATATATATATATATATATATTAGTTTGACATTATGATATCAAATAAAATTGAGTCAATATATAATTTAAAATTAAAAAACATGAAAATGACAATATATTATTTTATAAAAAAATGTGAAAAGACATTTTTATGAATTATGAGTATTTTACTTGAAAATGACAATAATATTATTTTATGAGAAAGTGAATTGTGAGTACTTTACTTGAAAATAACAATAATATTATTTTATGAGAAAGTGTGAAATGACTTTTATTGTGAGTACTTCACTTTATGACTTAAAAGTACTTGTACCGCTACCTTGGTTAACTATGGATTTTCATCTCCCATAGAAAATGTGACAAATAAGCATTCTTAACTCATGCAATGCCACCTCAACCATGGGGGATGATGTCATCTACTAGAATGTAATTGGTTGATTTTTATAGTACATTTTGGTCCTTTTGAGGCCCATTTTTTACCTCAAATTCTCTCTAATCTTATCCGTCAAAAAATTAAATTATGAGGTAAGAAACAACTTACTTGTTGAACGACCCTTCAGGGAGGCATTATGGAAACATATGAAAAATGTGAATTTTGACTATCTTTTTTCAAAATTCAAACTAACAGTAGCAGCCAATATGAATAAATATTTTGTCCACGTGGACCATGGATGTCATGGCATCCAAGTCGGTAATGTTTCGCACCAATTCTCTTGGGTGAAAATGCATCAAGAATAGGTAAAAATGAATTTTACCTCGTGGTTTGTTTTTTATTAAACCCTGTTTCTTTGAGTTTCATGTAAAGTGCATTGATGCGTACATAAAACGTGATGTAGCGGATTATAGGGTTTTTAAAATATATTGATGGGTTTTTCTGTTGATTTTTTAATTTTTACAGACAGTGTGTTTGGTAAATACAAATGCACTGGTGCTTATATTATACAGGTGCACCATCAATCAGGGTTTGTAATGCATATTTAAACTAATTTTGCAATGAAATTCTTCATCGTAGAATCAATGTGTTTATTTTCCAAACATGCACCGATGCATTTAATGTTATCGTGTGCACTGGTATTAGATTTCTCATTAAGAAGATAAATTGAAAGAATGGTGCATTTAAAAGTATTAAATGCATCAGGTGGTTATACTATAAATGCATAGGTGTGTTTAATACATATAAACACATTGATTAACTGTTTTTTAATTAATATAAGTTTTTAAATTAATTTTTTCAGGATTTATATTTTTCCTCTGTTTCGGTGTGGTATTATTTAGGTCCACACTATTGTGTTATAGTATTTAATGCATTGGTTCGTTTTAGGTGTAAATGCACTAGTTGAAAATATCTGCTAAACCCTATGGTCACTCTCCTCTGCTACCAACCTCTATTTTATACATATTTTCGGCCTCTTTTTTTATGTGCTTCCGCTATAACCTTTGGTATAGGCCCTTTTCCTTATAGTGGACAACTCATGCAAGAGAACCCTAATCCCTAGAAAAGGGGGTTAACTATATGTAAGGATGCATATGGACCTAAAAAGGGGTGATTGGACTAGCAAATGTACCCTTGATATTAAAAATGAGGGGATAACTCTAGACATAGGAGCACTCTTATCCCTTAGGAATGGAAATGAGATGTGAATTAAATGTGTATGTAAACCGAAAACCCCCTTTAACCCTAATGTAGGTGAGCCGGATGCACAAATAATTGATTCCTCGAAACATAAACCCATATAGGTACCCAAATACATAAAAATATCCCTTAAAAGTGAGGAAAGAAGGAAAACCTAGTGGGAAACCACCCCCCTAAAAAAAAATAGATAGTGCTAAATATACTAGGTAGTTATCTTGAACCATGGTCACGCTCATGTTCATATGCTACCAATTTTATTTTATATTTTCACTTGCACCATGAAAGTTTACTATCAGGAGGTAAGGGATCTGGTTCCCAAGGTTGGTTCTTTATTAGATATTGATGCTCCTCCTTCATGGTATAACCCAATATGGATCTCCTACACTAACCATGTAACTATGGATGGACATAAAGGGATTTGTAGAAGTGGGTGCATGATGAGAACTTTGAGAATGGAAGTGGGTCCTAGAATGGAAGTGGATCCTTCATGTATCTATTGGATCTCTAACTAGATCACATGTTTCATGAAGAGAATGTTGTGCCCAAAGTGGTCTGGTTGTTGGATATACAACAAACTATTCATGAATTCCAACAACTACTTAGCTTATATCTTTACTTGAATTCTCTCTTGATTTCTATGCAATTGTAATGAAGTCCCTTCTCCGATGAGATCTCTTTGTTAGGTTATTGACTATTATGTTACTCAAATACCTTCTTTTTCTCTTATATGGAGTGTTAACTCTACTACTTATCCTAACTTATAGATCCCTTGCTTCAAAATCTCATGTGGTATCAAAGCCTTAGTGATTCTAAAGAAGTTGTATACATGTTTTCTAGTTGAATACATATATTATAGCACATTATATAGGACGAAACAATTTTTCTAGTTAATCCTTACTCCATTTAACTAGTATAAATGGAATACTAAGGTTTTTTATTCTCTTATGGAGCAAAGGAATCTACAGGATCACAATGGGAACAAACACTAATCCAAATTCCATTATGGAAAAAGAAAAATAATTTAACTAAATGGATGAATATTTTGGATTGATATGTTTCTCAATTTATCCTGACCTCCTATATCACATCAATGTTGTAAAATATCCTATTGAATTATGGACCTTGCTAGAAGGATTCTTTGGGAAGAAAGATGAGGTGAGAGGACATTAGTTGGATAATGAGATCATCAATTTGAGCCCAGGTAATGGTAATGTTATTCAATACTTCTGGTATAAATTCAAATCATTATTGCTTCATCTCAAGTTATGTGGAATAAATAAGAAGAATGTGCATCTAATTCTTTTAATCCAAGATAGAATTCAAGGAAATATCTAAGCTAATTAGTCCCAATTAATAAATTGAATTCTTAATATAATGCATCCTCGTTAGTACATTTTCCTATCCCTATGTCATATTCCCTAGGGTTGCATCACCTCCCCTCAACCATCATTCAATATTTATCTATATTCTTACTCAACCCTAACTAGATCCTAGGGTTTCACTTACACAACCTTTCTATATCTTCATGGATCCTAAAAGCACTCAATATTTTGAAGACATAGATCTCAGTTTGCAAATTGTTGTATAAGAATTAGATTTCGCTCATTGAAAACCTCTATCTACATCCTAGTTATTTCTCCTCCACCTTCTAGTTCTATACTAGAATATAAGTACCCAAGTATGATGGCCACAACATATTTCTAGACATATCCAACCATGACCAAGGATTAAACTTCTTCTCCTTTTATAAAATAACTTATAATGGATTTCTCAATCTTGGTGGTAGTCTCACCAAGCTTCTGTAGAGATTTACATTGAAGTAAATGATAAAAAATTCAGTAGTAGCACCTCCAATATCATTACTATATAGGATGTTATTTTCCAAGCCTTCAGAAGAATGCCTTATCTCCTATTTTTTCTATCTAAACTCATGTGCAAATGTTTGCAATTGTGTCAATCCACAGGGAAATGTATCCAGCAACTCAATGAACTCTTCACCAAGGTCCAACTCTAGCTTCATATCAGATATCTAGAATAGGTACTTGTGCTTAAATTTAAATATGGTTTACTTACAGTTTGTGTATTAAAGCAGTTATGTTTGGTGGCACTAACCTAGACCAATCCTTCCTCCATGACCTTTCTATTGAATATAAATATGTCTATCACTTTCATCCCTTCCAAAATTGAAACCCTAACTCAAATCCTAATACCACCATTTTTCAAAACCTTGACTCCTTCAACTCTCCCAACTCTAGACAATATCGATACCATACTCCCTCCATTAACCCCACTCCATATCCCAATGCCTTACATAATCAATGTTAGTGTATCTACCACAAAACCCTAGTTCATTAACATGATTGTCACTTCATCAAAACCCATTACCCTGCCCCTTCTTCCTCTACTTATAAGGTCATATTCTTGAATAACCCAATGACACTAGATTCCTCCTTACTATTGTTGAATAAATCCAACTCACCCTTAAAAAAAAATTATTGTTCACTCACAATTGCCAAATAAAATTTTAGCACGCCACTATAGTTCTGAACAATGGAAACCAAAGGAACCTAGTTTCTTACACATTTGTCGACCATCTCTAGCTACCTACTACCCCTCACACTTTACCTTATCACCTTGGTTGGGTTCAATGAATGTTGTTTAATTACTTTTCTCATTGGCCCTTTCCATTACACTGTAGATTGTGATGTATCTCCTCCAAATTTCTCATACTTACTCCTAAGAATCCCCTATCAGCAGCAACATAGTGTCCTATACAATGCTAGATTGGTGAAGCTTTAAACTCACCTATACTTCCATTCTATTTTCAGAACCACCAACATCTCGCCAAGTAAGTTTTCACTAGTGTATATCTCTCACTCTTTATGCTTCTACTCAAGAATTTCTCTCCATATCCCCTATTTTCTATCCATTCTAGTTAAAACATAACTTTCACAACACTCAATTATTTCTCTCTTATGGCCTTCTCACCATCACTTGCACCCTTAGTACTATAATCCTCTCAACAACTCCAACAATAGAAAACACAATTTTTCCAATTGAACCATCGAAGCATGCTTCTATGGAGCTTGACCTTTGTCATATGTAGTCATAGCACCATAGATTTGCATCCTTTCGAAATAGGCACACCTTCACCTGGATTTTTTCCTAGGTATAGTTATAGCTTCTAGTGATGAGCATTCTTCCAATTTTGCAGCATGGTAACCATTTTCACACCATACATTCCATATCCTTAGTGGGGACTCACATTCAACCCACTCTCTAGGAAACCTCTTAGTTTCATATTTAGGTACTCATTACACCACAACTGCATCTCTAGGAACACTAGATTGTAGGTGTCAGCATACCTTTCTTGTTTATATATACACCTTCAAACACAAGTTAGTTATTCATTACATATTGCAACACATATATCTTTTGTGTTGCGTTCCACAAAAGTCATTTTTTAAAGAACTCTGGGAGAGTTTTCTTTCATGGATGACAGGCTATAATACTATTGCACACTCATTACTGATAGGTAATCATATTCTTTATGTTCCTTCTATCACAACAAATATTTGGCATCCATGTTGATTTTTGGATATATATATAACATATAGCTCAAACACTTTTCTCTAACTAATCTTCCAAGTTTTCCTACACCCATCATGTCTCCAGACCTCTCTTGGGAATTCATAACAGATGCATCATACTACATCCGACTATATTTTATGCATATTGCACATGAGTTTATCTATCTCTTGGGTAAGAGAGGTATAAAATGCACCTAGTTTAATCTTCTTCCAAGCAACTCCAAGTTCCAATTCGGTAGCATGGAAGGTAGAAACAAATAATGAGTATTCGAAACTCATTTTCAACAGGATTGAAGGAATTAAATACTCACCCTTCTTATCTATTCCATAAAACTTGAGGTGAATAAATAATGATTTGAATTGTGTGAAGAATTATTGAATAATAGCAAAATCCCTTAGGATCAAATTGATGATCTCATTGTCTAGTTGATGTCCTCTCATCTCATCCTACGTCCCAAAGACTCCTTCTAGAAACGTCCA
>LPNX010833207.1:49336-80589 GCA_001517045.1 Pseudotsuga menziesii | reverse complement strand
AAATGCTTTATTGAATCTCCCATTTTTTACACATGAATGACCAAGTGTATTTAATACTAACATCTTTCCCATATTAATTTAGCTACAATTTCCATGACCATTTCAATTGTGACATTGGATTCTTATAATGGTGGTATTGATTCCATTTCGATCTATAAACAATATTATCAAAGAGCAGTAGAAAACTATGAGCAGAATCAACTCCATAAGTTAATTGATCTAGCCTTTCCCTTCCAAGGTAAGTAGTGGCCTCTATCCAAGGTAATGTAGGAAAACTAATACAACATATGTCTTTATAATAAGCATTGTAATCAATATGTACAAAAAATAATTACCAACACATATATTAAAATGAATTTCTAACTAACTAGTCCATGGGGGCTTCACTTGTTGACCAATATCCTATCACGTCAGTTCATATTGTCGATTTTTAAACTGTCAAAAATCAGGGAAATATATTGTAGGTATTAGGGGGTATGAGGGGTTTAAGGTGGGGGTGTAGTGGGATTTATAAGGATTAAGGTATAAAAAGCGGTGGGGGAGGTTTTAGGTATTGGGAGGGGGTTTCAACAAAAGGAGTTTGGACTAATATCTACATAAATTAAGGGTATTTTTTTATATTCTATGATTGTACGTGCTATGTGAGAGGTTCACTGAGTCTTATGTGCATTTGATTTTTTTTGTGCGATTCAAGAAGGCCTGTAGGGATTGAAAAACTAACATTGACGAGTTGATATGATTAACATAAGTTCTTCAATATTGGGAAAAGAGTTCGACTTCATACTTAATGTTTGCTTCACAGACAAAAGAAAAGCCATATGTATAGATTCCAAAACATCCATAATTATCACTAGTACCTATTATTATTTCTCAAACTTTAAATAATTATTTCTCAAGCAATAAACATCCTCATTTTAGTAAATATACAACACGGTGACAATACACTCACTCTACCACAACAATTGCCCAAACATCATCAACCACTACTTCAATATTCATTTAAGAAAAGGTATATTTCCTCCTTAACATCACCACTAATTTATATGTATATTCATTTTCCATCTAAATTGAGTAGCACCACATCTGAAGTCTACTCACGAGGTATGATATGTATATTTTTTCCCTATAGTTAAATACTTGAATTTAGATCATGATCGATTTATAATGTATATAGGTATTTAATTTCTCAATATGAGGTTCATAGTTATGTAAACCATAGAATGATTGAGGTGTTATCTCCATAGAAACTATTCTTGAAAATCAGACATATGATATTGTTTCTGATAAATATGTTTCCATTCATTATTAATCTTAATAAGTAATTGAGTTAATTTTCATTATTGATCTTAATAGGGAACCAAGTTAATTTTCATTATTGATTCTATAAGTAATTAAGTTAATTTAAGATTTTATTTTGACATTCACATTCACTTATCTTACCATACCTATAAGGATTCTATGAATCATCTCATACACAATTTATTGTAAAAAAAAAATTGAACAACATGGTTGATGATGTTTCCACTTTCATCCTAATAATTGTTGTTCAATTTCATCATAATACATGTTAAGAGAAAATATGTGCCCTAATGCCAACTTCTACTAAGAGAAATTAAAAATAAGATTTCGTGTAGAAAATTTACTTTTCCTTGCTGTAAATAAAATTATGTATTTTTTCTCTCTCATAATTTTGGTACTTCAACATTATATGAACCATCTTGTTGGTTGTAAAACTAACTAGTGAGCACAATGTATTTTTCATAGGTTTATGAAACATCCAAAGTGCTCTACATTATAATGTTCTAAAACCATGTATTGGATTCAACTCATGTGAAGGAGCAAGAGAGGAGCAAGAGAGAGTTGATTGATTATAATAAACTCTTTTTTTTTTTTAAATTCTAAATTGAGTTGTTTTTATCACATTCAATACATTTAACTTATATGTAATTTTTTTTTATAATCTATTATATGAAATAATTTAATTTAGTAATGTACTTTGTTGTCTTGCTTGAAGAATTTCAATGTTTAATAATAATAATAATAACAACTCCACAAATCACCAAAATGTATATATGAAATGATTTAATTTAGTAGTATTCCTTGTTATCTAAATTACTTAAAAAACAACAACAACAACAACAAACCACCCAAAAAAAAAAGAGTAAAACATAACATAACTAGTTCTCATAATCTCCATCTTAATCAAACATACCCTCTAATCTAAAATGCAACACTATAATATGGACAATTTTGAACATTCTCTACACTCAAAGAGACTCTATAAGACATCGAAACAAAACAATCAAACTCTTTTAAATGTTCGACTCTCTACATTAATTCAAAAAATTATGTGTTATGCTCCCATAAAGCTATATAAATTAATCGCATTGCTGCAACAAACACTATCCTTGGTTCATCCTAGATAAAACTCTCCTTAAATGACTAATGATGTTGATGTTGTTGGCATAAAAAGATTTTCCTTCCTAAGCATTTGGTTGTCTATTAATAAGATAGTTGGTTATATTCATTTCAATCTATTCGTTAATATAGAGTATGGTTTTATCATCATTTTTACAGCGGTGGAAAATACTTTTCCATAATGAAAATTGTAACCATAAGTGTGTTATTTATTATAATAAAATATCAAGAAACATGTTATTTATAAATAAATAAAAACTATTTTTAATAAAGCATAATAATTTTTATAAAAAATACATGTTATTATTTTAAAGACATTTCCTTTTATTATATTAATTAAGGAAATTCAAAAAGTTACATTTGTCAAATATTATTTTAGATATCTTTGTTGAAAAAACCTTGAGTCCATGAGGGATTTAAATATCAAACAGGAAAAAAAATAGCCTTACTAGACAAAAAATGACCATAGTCCCATCTTGTCAAAGTTACATCAACTCCAAAAGATTTGTTTCACCTTCGTGGATTAAAGAGCCATCCAGAAATTCTTGAAATCTAACAAAGCCAAATTTAAGAGAAATAGTTGTTTTGGATAGAGCATCCGCAAATGCATTAAAACACCTAGAAATATGCCTGAAAGAGACGTGTTCAAAGGTTCTTTTGATATCTTTAACTTTATGAATCCAATGTTTAAGTAATAACACCTGTAGGTTTGTAGATCCATTTAACCAATTGATTAAGACCTTGGAGTCTCCATAAACACTAATATCTGAAATAACAATAAGTGAAGCAAAATGAAGGAGACCAAATAAGCTTAGAAGTTCAGCTTTTGTGTTGGATCCCAAGCTTCCACCCATACAGAGATTAAAAAAATGATCCTTGTTTAAAACAAGAACCATGCCACAACCACAATGGTTGAGGTTAGAGGCTCCATCAAAACAACCAACAACAGCAAAGGAAACATCTACAAGAGGACAAAGTTTTTGAATTTTGTTGTTGTCGATAGTCTCATAATCCTTAAAAATATTTATGCCTCTAATTCCACATATAAGAGCAATGGGCTTTGTCTCCAAAAAAATTGTTTGATTCCTTGTAAGCCATATAGACCATGAGATGAAAATAGGTAGAAGATTGTAAGATACATCATTTTGAAACCAATTGGAAAAAGAGTTCTCCAAATTTTCAGCACCGGATTCTGTACTAATGCCCAAACATTCTTTAACAACTCTCCAAACTTGTAAACATAAATTACAATCCAAAAAAAGGTGGAATCCGGTTTCATCACTTTCCCTACAAAGAGGGCGGGAGGTTGGGCCTTGCCACCCCCTTTTCAACAGATTGTGTCAGGTAACGATTTTATCCTTAAGAGTGAGCCACCAAAAGCATTTCAGCTTTTGGGCAATATTCCATTTCCACAACCAATTATACCAGCATCTTTGCTCTGAGTTTGTACCATTCCTGATTATATACTCATATGCCAGTTTGGTTGTAATGATCCCATTTGTTTTGTTTTCAGTCCAAACAAGAGTATCAATCTCAGAGTTGAGTTTAATTCTAGCAGAATTCAACTTATCAGTGAATTTTTCCCACTAAACAACCCAAATGTCATTGAGTCCCATATCTTTGGCATCCAACCAATAGCCCCCTTTTAGGACAACCCATTTAGGTCTCTTCAATAAATCCAAGGTATTCATGTTAATCCATGTAAGGTGCTCTGTAATTTATTCTGGGAAATATGGACAATCATTGTCTCATACAAAAAGATCATTATAGTGAGTATATTTTTTCCATTTCCTATATTCCAACAAATCCCTTTTTTCATCCAATGTATAACTTTGAGAAAGCTATTCTAGACCACCGAGATACAAGTAGAATCAAAGACCGAGTTTCTAATCGAAGTGCCAACTGAATTATTCTTCAAATAATTTGTTTTCATGACTTCACTCCAGAAACCCTGATCGAAGAGACATCTCCATAAATATTTTAAACAAAGAGCAAAGTTAAATATTGATAGATTCTTTATACCCCATCCTCCCTAATGAGTTGGAGTAGCCAAAGTTTTCCAAGGAGCAAAATGAAATTTTCTCTCTGAACCCGAGCCTGGCCATAAAAAGTGAAAATTATGTTCCTAATGGAGTTGACAATGGAAGCTGGGAGCTTAACTAGAGAACACCAGTAAACAAGAATTCTTTTCAATGTAGCTTTGATTAATGTAAGCCTGCCTCTTAAAGAGAGAAATCTAAAATTCCAGTTTGAAATCCTCTTTTCAATCTTCTTAATAAGCCAAAACCAATCTTTTACTCTATAGTTGTTAGGTTTTAGGAAAAAGCCCAAATATTTAAAACCAATCTCCATCTTCTCTACCTTAAACTAAAAAAGAGTCTTCAATTCCAATAAACAACCTAGCTTAATCTTATGAATATAGGAGAAGGACTTTTCAATATTGGCTTCCATACCTGTAGCATTGCAGAAGAGATCCAGAAGAGTATGCATAATCTTCCATTCTTTGATATTATCCAATCCAAAGAGAATAACATCATCAACGAAAAGTAAGTGAGAAATAATGATATCATTTGAAAATTTGATACCTAAAAGATGTCTTTCACGTGCTTTAGAGATTTATTTGCTAATACCTTCAATCACAAGTAAGAATATTAAAGGAGAGAGAAGGAAGCCTTGTCTCAAGCCTCTAGAGCTCTCGAAAAAAGATGTAGGGGAACCATTGATTAAAACTGCAAAATTAGCAGAAGAGATGCAAGCCATTATCCAGCTCATAACATGTTCAGTAATACCAATCTGAAGAAGTACCAAACTCAAGAAATCCCAATTGACTTTATCGTAGGCCTCAGCTAAATCAATTCATTATCACCGAACTTAAGTTTTTTTTTCTTAACAGAGTGTAAGTGCTCCTTAGTGGTACCAATAGCATCAAGAATCTGTTTATTGTCTAAAAATCCAAATTGTTCTTTTGATATGTATTTAGAGAGCATAGGATTTATTCTTTCTACAATTATCTTAGTCACCATTTGTAGACCAAATTACAGAGGGCAATAAGCCTAAAATATGAGAAAGTCTTAAGAGAGTCATTTTTTGGAATCAATGTGATGAAGGATGCATTAAGTGAACCTGACATATAACCCTTATTTCTAGAGAGTTCTGCAACACCCAATAAATATTTTCCTAAAATGTCGAAGAAATCCAAAAAAAATCGACTGACCACCCATCAAGTCCAGGACTTTTGTCCTTTGAAAACTTAGATAATACCTTTTGAACTTTGTCAATAGTGATTTCTTTACCCAACTCCAAACCTTCTTCCTTAGTAAAAAAAGAGGGGAAATGCTCAAGCACTTTAAGTTGATTACCAATAAGGGATTTCTTTTGATCTTTGGAGAGGACTTTGAAATGTGCTTCTGCAACAAGTTTTATCTTATCCTGAGAACGGGTCAAATTACCATTTTCATCAATAATTTACCAGATCGAGTTTAAATTCCTGTGAAAAGAAGCAAAATTATGAAAAAACTTTGTATTCTTGTCACCCGCCTAGTTTGACAATTTTCTGCACCAAGTCTTTGTCTAGAGTTAGTATCTCTGAAATTTGATTCGGGGATATTACACATCAGTAATATAGCAACAAAAAATCATTTAGGTATTAAAGACAACAATAAGAATGGAGTTTATTCATAGTATTAAAGTATTAAAGACATTGGTAACAAAACATTTCTGGGCATTTGTTTTGTGCAACCTATGGTGTTTTTTTTGTGGCAACAATATTGATAAGTCTAAGGAAAAATATCATTGTTTTAGGGAATCTGAAGGGGAAGATTAATCCTTAAGGTTGTGCTGCTGCATAAAGGGACAAATTATGTTTACTGTAGATGTAATATTATATCCTTTGGCATGATTTTATGGAGTTATCATGGTGTTTAGCTTGACCAACCATGATTTGTTGATGAGTGGCCCTTGTCCACATTTCTCTTGGAAATAGTTTGAGGGCTAATTACAAAGAAAAATCTGATATTTACATCAACATTTTTGGGTGAAGAATGCCCAAAATAGTGGAGCCTATATATTTTGTCCATAAAAACCTAAGGATGCAAGGAGTAAGCATAGGATGTTGGTGTAATTTGGCCTATACAAGGCTGTATTTATTTCCAACATTAAGGTTTTGTTAAGCGGTTGTAAATCCATGAGGTATAATAATAGGGTAAAGGATCATAATTGTGGTTGAGTTTGTAGCATAATTATTCAAACTGTTAGGCATGAATTGGGATCTATTGGATGGATAAGGTGCATGTTACCATATTGAAGTGTCCTAATAGGAAGTCACATCCTAACAAGAAGCCACATTACCCCTTGTCTTGTCATTGATACATTTAGAATTGGTGCATAACAAACTTGATAGAGGGAGCATATTTCATTTTAATTAACCTTATCCATTATGAATAACACTCTTCATATTGGTTTCAAGATTTTGTAGATATGAAATGTTCTAGAGATGATCTTAAAACAAAAATAGATTATCTTGCAGATATTTGACAGTGGTTTTATTGCTTATTTTAATTGTTGTATGTTTAGTTTCAATTTGAGAGTTTAATTGTGCAAGGTGTTCATAATTGTTGTTTCCAATAGAGTTTTCTCCAACAAATAAAACCTGAACTGCTCATTATAAACATGGCAAACAGATACACACATCCCTCTTCATGCATTCACGTGGAACAATTCTCAATTTTAATTTTTCCTCTGTATCAACAATCGTAATAAATTGTTGGATTTAAAGAGAAAGTTGGAATTTAGAGAACTGATGTACATCATGGCAACTATGGGTGGTGATATGACATAATTTACTATCCCTTAATAGATAATATAGGTAAAACTTAACAGGTAGAGGAAATCAAATTGTGGTTCTAAATGACACTTTTTTGTCTCATAATCTCTGCCAATATTTTCATATCGCTTACATAAGTAGATGACGGATAGACAAGAAAGCTGACTTGGGGGATTGAGCATCTAGTCTAAGAAGAGCAGGAAGCCCTTAGATTGGTGAACAATAGCCTATATATTTCTGCAATCAAGCAATGGATTCAAAACGCCTTGGCATTATCGCAAGGCCTGTAACATGGGTAATTCAATGTTGGGGTTGGCAACCATTGTCTTGGTGCTGGTCTAGTGCCTTTACTTCAGAGGCAAGATTGCATGGGAGGAAACTAATAAGAGCCACATCTTCAATGTGAGTTTTCTAATTTCATTTGTTTTCCTTTTTCAACTTTAGTTTGATGTGATCTTTATTCGTGTCGGTTTGTTTCATTTAGGAGGGTACTAACATGTGGGGATTTATAGAACTGTGGGGTCTGAGAACAATAAACTTTTTGTACAACATAGTGTTGAAACATAGTATTTGTACAATATAGTGTTGAAACTGTTTGTTAGTTATCATTATCACTGTGTTCTTTCAAGTTTCATGACTGTTAACAGAGCAACCCACAAATGGCCCTTAAATTTTTCAAAAGAAAAATGAAAGGATTAAGTATCCTAAGCACATAACCATTATGGACGAAACACAGATGCAAACAAATCACCAAAGAAACCAAAGAGCGAAAAAATGGACTGAAAACCTAATTGGAAAGGCCCTAACACAAACTAGACTCCCCAACGGAGTCACCAATTCTATTTTGAGGGATATCTACCTTATGACTTTGGGTCCTAGGGTCACCAACATACTAGGATTTGGATTGAAGACATAAGGGGCTACAGAAACATAAATGAGAGAAATAGGATGAAGGGAATGTGTACCTTGTTATCAGCAGTTGATCCAAGCTTTATCCTTCTTTCTCCAAGGTTCTTCAAGCTCTTGACCTTCTGCACCTGCAAAAGATATTGATGTTTCTCCATAGAAATCCTGATTGTTATATAAAGAAAGATGAAAAGATTATAGTTGCATATAAGAACTAATAGAAATACATTTTATAATTCATAACAATGAGAATGTGTACAAAGACAATATGGAAGAAATTCACTCTTGATTCAGAAGTTGTAGGGAACATTGCAACCATGTCTGAGACAAGCCTCTCTGTTGACCAAGATACTGAGTTCTCTTGCTCCTCTTTTCAATGGATTCATCCAGAATAACCTTGCTATTCAATGGATTCCTCCAGAATAACCTTGCTATTCAACTTGCTTCCCCTATCCTCTATCCCTCCCCTCTCTTTATACTTGTTGATGAGGAGGAGTTACAAGGTCTAGGATGGTTAGGGGAGTTGGGGAAGTTATAATTTCAAGCCCAACTTCCCTTAACTAATCATGATTTTTTTTTAAATTTTGTCCTAAGGTAATCACGGGTGCATATATAGGGATCTCGCGACTAATTCGCGAGTCTTATGAAGGAAAATCGAATGAAACATTGCATAGTTGACTCGCGGGTTGCATATGATCCTACCTGCGAATGACCCAAGATTTGTCAAAAGCAAAGTCGCGAATACAAGATAAAATTATTTATAAATATGGGAAAGACTAAAGGAATAAATATTTATTAAGGATTCTCTTCATATATAGTGTTTGGCCAATTTCAATCCACATTGTCCTTTTGGGTACTGACGTATTGGGTGTTAGTACTTGAACGGAGAAGCGTTGTTTCATAGTGTAACAATTGTAGGGAATGGGTGAGCGAAACTTGGTGGAACATTGGTATAATTTATAGTTTTATTTGTGGTTTTTCTTGGGGTAGGAAATCTTACAAATCTGGACAAACATTGTTCACATTTTATGGTACTCATAATGTCTTACAATCCCTTTAGGAACAATATGGTCCATCTTCCTTAGAAAAAGAGTAGAGGGAGAAAAAATTCCTATTTGGAGACATTGTGTATAGTAGTTTAGTTGCATATGGTCAAGCTGCAAGATGTGTCTTATGGTGGTTTTTATTTTTCATATGTGTAAGCTACATAAAATGTTCATGTAAATATCAACAACATTAGCAGAAAAGGATGTATATCTTTATCAATATTCAACCCTAGACATGGAAGAAAATGGCGAACTCTTGAAGGGAAATGTTGTTTCCTTTTGCCTACTCCTTACTAGACATCCATAAGACTTGACTTTCATGTTGATAATATTGGTCTAAACATGGTTTTTGTTTTTGTTTTCTAATTTATTCCTCGAGGAGTTTTACATCCCAATTTACACTCTTCAGTCATTTTTCATGTGTCTCTATTATTAGGCTAAAATCCTTTCTTCAATTAAAAGATTTTTATTTTTAACCCAAGTTATATTTCCTTTGATTGCATTCACATGTATCATGTGATAGAAAGACATTTTCACTATAATCATATTGGAACGTTGTTTTTGTGTTTCCTATATGGATGCTTTATCCTGAGTTAAAAACAATTGATTTCTTTGTACATGATACTCAATTCCAATTACATTGAAACAATAAGACAACTTCATGCTAAGAGAGGATTTATCTATTAAGGAACTTTTAAATTGTGGTGTAGTTGGGTATAGATGCCTCGTTTATTGCAATAAAGCCCCTTTATTTGGAGATGTGTCATAATTTTGATAAAAATAAGTAAAAGTCGGATATTTGACACTGGATTTATTGTTGGTTTGAATTGTTATATGTTTACTTTCAATTTGAGAGTCTAATTATCGAGGTTGTTCATAATTGTTGTTGCCAAGAGAGTTTTCTCTAGCAATTAAAACTGAAACAACTCATTAACATGGCAAACAGATACACGGATCCCTCTGCATGGATTCATGTGGAACAATTCTCATTTTTTATTTTTCCTTTGTATTAGCCGTCGTAATAAATTGTTGGGGTTAAAGAGAGAGTTGGAATTTGGATAATTGATATATATCATGACATATATGGTTGGTGATATGACATAATTTGCTATGCCTTAATAGCTAGAATACAAGGTGTCTTATCGCCAAACTATTTTTTTCACATCATATTTAAAAAAATAGTTTCAACGTGTCCGGCCCCCACACTCTTTCGTTGTCGGCCATTATGGATTCAGAAAAGCCGTGTTCTCTACGTGAGGTTGTGACAGTCACATTTTATCAACTACTTAAACTGAAGTGATTATAGAGAAAGATTGGGATACACCAAAGTATAGGTTGAAAAAACAAAGCATGTAGGCTGTATACATATATTTAACGAGGAAATACTCTAAAAACACAATACTCCCATTGGAAGGCGGAAAAGGTAATCGTCGTGACTCCAATCCTGGCGACGTGACAACCCCTCCGGTGTTCCCCTTCCCAACAACTACCTTTCCGACAACAACGAATTGTGGAGTCGATGGCGCGCCGCGCGACACGTGACACATTGAATTCCACCAACTGCTCCATTCAAGTCTCATGGAAAACAATGGATGCCAGGAACTCGCCATCAGGCTTGGAAATTCAATTTTCTTGTGTCGGTCAATAATATTTAATGACTGTTTTAAGTTTTTTGTGTCTATTATTTAATGATATAACTAATTTAGCTAAGTGTCAATTTATTTTTAATATTATATATAAATGTAAATAAAATATTTTTTATATTATATATAAATATGAGTAAAATATTTATATAAAAATTACTAATTAAGTAAATTATAAAATTTTGAAAGAGAAAATTTTAGAGATTCTCCTTGTAAAAATTTGAAAGCTTAGAAGTGAAGACTAATAATACAATTAGAAACACAAAATATAAATAAATACATTACACATACACTGAAATAGAGAAGTCTAGCATTTATGTGTTCCTTCATTAACTAGAAATTAAGAGTACAATGGCCAATGATTGTTAGCTAAGTTTTAGTAGTTAACATAGGTATTAAAAAAATTTGACGGGTGATCTAAATTCATAAACGTCAAATTAACATTTCAAATTTTTTTTACTTGTCAATGTTGACGTGTTTATCAAAAAATTAAATGTCAAATACATGTAAAAATGAAAAAAAAATTATGTGAAATGTCAAATTCCAGGCGTGCTCTCCATTCCTAAATTCCTAAAATGAGCATTCAATTGCGGTGTGACACCCAATTGTCCATTGAACACCTCGTTGTGCATTCCTTGGAGGAAAAACCATGGATGTTGCTAGGAACTCCCCATTTTGCTCAATCTAGAAGAAGAACAAAATATGGGGAGGAACTCTTTTTGGAAAAATGATAGATGTTGCTAGGAACTCCCCAATCTTAACCTCTTACTAGTTGTAAAATTAATATTCGTTGATGCTTACTATTCATGATATGAAACAAAATAGAAACTAATATCAATGTCTGTTTTGTTATTTGAGCATGTTGTTCAATAACACTTATTACGAATGCAATACCAATCTTAAGCTTTTACTCGTTGTAAAATTAATATAAGTTGATGCTTACTATTCATGATATGAAACAAAATAGAAACTAATATCTATAGTAGCTTAATTGAAGTACCAATACAGATACGATTAACAAAAAAATCTAATACACATAAAATTGGGAAGTAGATTACTTATAAATTTAAAAACATGTATTTTTCAAATTCCAAAAATATTAAAAATATACATCAACCATTGAAGATACTCATGTAACATTGAATATTCATTAAAACTAACTTGAAATATATTTTAAATTTAAAACACAACATATCATATACCAATTATATCAAATATAAATTCAGAACTTAAGAGCAACCCTAATATAAAATAAAAATCAACCCTAATATATAATAAAAATGCTGTGAGATAGCAGGCCAAAGCATTAAAGGAAGTCTTCAAAATTACCACGAAAAAGAGAAAGCAATTACATCAGCCCAGGTGATTATGATGAACTTAACGGCAACCCTAAAATAAAATAAACATAAAATGACAAAGGCTTAAAAATCAAATGAAATTTGAAGTTTTCAAAATTTGAACGGACGTGAGGCCGGACACAGACCTGCAGATTTATCAAAATAATGAAATATTTAATAATTATTTACATAAAAATAATACTCTTTTTACTATTTTCATAAAATGTAAATTTTGTTATACTAAACTTGTTTAATAAATGATATTTAAAAAAAAATATTTTAAATAATTTAATTGATTTAAAATGTAATAACAAATAATAAAATAAAATAAAAACAATATATATTATTAAATAAAAGAAAAAGTTGTAATAGAACGATATGAAGAAATCGAAATTTTACATAGCCATAATGATGAGTCGAGAACGTGTGACGCACATGCCGGATAGACGACCTACTACCAGATTTGCAGACTTTGAACCAGAAAACTTTAAAGCTAGCAAAATTTGAGCCATTTCCATACATCCTCGAATATTTGACGAATTCCCAATTCGTTCGAAAATTTCATATGGGAAACCCCAATTCGGATGTATTATGCTACTATGCTAATATCAATGTCCCTTTCATCACTATTTTTGCTCTTCGATTGTTATTTCCTACTTCAACGGTCGATACGAGCCATTAAATGATGGAGGTAGAGATTTTTTTAGACCAAGAGCTTTTTGGACACATATATGCCTAGTCATATGTTGTATTGAAATCTAGTTACAACTAGTTGTGTGGAATGGCACATAGACCCGAAACTAAACCAAGGGCTTTTTGGACAACTATATGCCTAGTCATATGTTGTATTGAAATCTAGTTACAACTAGTTGTGTGGAATGGTACATAGACTCGAAACTCTAAGGCTTGAAGTTGCTTAATTGATGGACATATGCTTTAATGATGGGCTTCTGGGGTTAGCTGTTGCATTGTGATATTAAGGTGTTTGGTTGTACCCTTTATGCAAAAGGCTTTAGTTAATTTGATGTTTAACAACTATTTTAGTATTTATGTGATCAAAGAATGCAAAATATCTGGCAATTGACTTACTACTTAACTGGTTGATTGATGGATAAATCTTAATGGTAATTGACTACTCTCTCTAGTTTAGCTATGATGTTAGTTGTTTATTTATAATCTTTATACGTAAGATGATCTTATATGCAAGTAGGGTGTGTGTACCGTGAGAGCCACATAACCATTATCATACATTCAATAGTTAAAATATAATAACACATCATTAAATAATCTGACTTTGGAGAACTTTTTGGTCTCCCTTCTTGCCCAACATCTCCCAAGGTTCGAAGGCCAATTTAAGTGGCCATTAGCATAATTGGCTACATATCCACCAGTAGGTAAATATCCAATAGAAAGGGTACCCACATATGAGTACCTTGCTAAACTGTCTAGACATTTACCTTGAGTAGCTTGTTCGGGTACACAGGGTACTCGCAAAAGACCAAACACCTTGAGCAACCGCTTCACACAAATAGATCCCAGATCAACACACCGATGTTTGTTACGTGGTTAAAACTCTCGAGAGGGAAACAGTCCACGACCCCAGCCAAATAGCTACTTGGAGCAATTTATTATGCAAAAGAAAGAAAATTACATGAGCTTCTCATAATCGATCAACTAGCCAAGAACCCTCCATGCTCTTTAAATAGAGATCATGGACCAATCGGGGGTTAAGCCACAGATCACTGGTAGGTATGATCTAAGAGAAGTTGAACCGTCGGATCACTCTATGTCTAGAACATATCGTGACCGTCGGATTAGAATATTTACAAATGCATACTAAAGAAACACAATTTTACCTAACATATATATTGCACAAGTTGATCTTAACTAACTCCTAAGTGTCTAAATATTATAACATCCCCCCTTAAGAACAACTTGGGATAGGATTGAAGGATTTACAAAAGTGACACTATTAGGAGAAGGAAAGAGGCATTAGAGCCTATCCCTCCTTAAGGACACATTCCTAAACTCCTAACATAGACCGAAATTTAGAAAACTTTGCTTCTGTAAGAGACTTGGTGAAGATGTTTGCAACTTGATCATCTATAGGGAAATAGAGCACTTCAATAACACGATCATGAACAAGATTTCTGATGAAGTGCATGTGTAGCTCAATGTGTTTGTTGCGCTGATGTAGAACTAGATCTTTGGCAAGCTTGATGGCACTTTGATTGTCGCACCAAAGTGGAGTAGGTTGTTGCTGCTCAAATCCAAACTCTGAAAGGATCTGTCGAAGCCGTAAAGCTTCTTGACTGGCATTAACTGTGGCTTGATATTCTGCTTTTGCTAAAGAAAGAGCAAGAGCTTGTTGTTTCTTACAAGCCCAAGTGACAGGTCCAGATCCCATACTGAAAACATAACCTACAGTAGACTTTCGATCATCAGGATCGCCGACCCAATTTAAATCAGTGAAACCAACCAACAAAGGTTTCCCCCCTGTACTGTAATGAATCATAAACTAAATTGTACCTTGAATATATCGAAGTATTCTTTTTGCTGCTTTCCAGTGACTTTCATGAGGAGTTTGCATATAACGGGCAACACGACCAACGGCAAAGGAAAGGTCAGGACGGGAATGAGTCAAGTATAAAATACTACCAACAAGCTGACGATACAAGGTGGCATCTACTTCAGGGGAAGTACAAGTGGACAAAGTTTGACTCTAGACTGGAAAGGAGAAGGGGATGGTTTACAATCTTCCATGTGGAAACAACAAAGAAGGTCGCAAGCATACTTAAACTGGGAAAGAAAGATTCCTTCTTTGGTTTGTAAGACTTAGAGACCAAGAAAATAATGCAAATGTCCTAAGTCTGACATTTAAAAATTTTGCTTAAGACTCGATTTCACATGGGTTATAAGTTTAGGGTCACTACCAATAAGGATAAGATCATCAACATAAAGGACAAGTATTATGAGATGGTTTCCTACTTTCTTGGTATAGACATTAGGGTCAGAATGGCATCCAGAAAAACCAGTGTCAAGGAGAAAGCTATCCATTTTGGCATACCAAGCTCTAGGAGCTTGCTTAAGGCCATATAGGGATTTCTTAAGGAGATAGACAAGGCTAGAGTTATCCTAAACATATCCAAGAGGTTGTTCCATGTAAATTTCCTCCTGTAAATCACCATGTAAAAAGGAAGAATTGACATCCATTTGATGGACTTCCCAAATATGTAAGGCTGCAAGGGAAAGAACAAGGCAGATGGAATTCATTTTTGCGACAAGAGCAAATGTTTCATTGTAGTCAATCCCTTCAACTTGGGAAAAACCTTTGGCAACTAACCTTGCCTTAAGTCGTTCAACACTTCCATCTGATGCATACTTAGTTTTATAGACCCATTTACATCTAGCAAGTTTTCTTCGTTTTGGAAGAGGAACAAGATCCCAAGTATCGTTCGACATTAAGGAACGATATACTTCATCCATAGCTGCATCCCTTCCTGAAGCTTCTACAAAAGTTTCTAGATCATGATTCTCGGAAACTTAAGCCAAAAGAGAAGAGGCTCGCTGAAACTGAGAACGTGTTCAACATTGATCTCTAGGATCACCGGTAAGAACCAGCTGCTTCACATGTTGAATGGACCCATTGAGGAAGCATTGGTGCTGGTGCAATTGGAGGAACATGAGCAAGCGGAGGTGGATTTTCATCCTCGCTGTCATCATCAGAAACTGGAGTTGGAAACCTATCAAGGAAGTTGCAAGAAGAAGAAGAAGGCACAATCGTCGAATCAAGCTTGCAGGCCAAATATGGCACACTCTCTAAGTTAGGCTCGCAGGCCAAGAGATTTTCATCAAATTTAACATCTTCTGAATATCCAACAAATATGCACTTTTCACTTTTAGGCTGCAATACTTTTCGTTTTTCATGCGGAATGTGATCCATGCTTCACAACCAAACACACGAAAGTGACTTACATCTGGTTTAATTTTACTCCATGCTTCTTCCGGTGTTATACCTTGTAAAACTTTAGTGGGTGTGCGATTAACTATGTAATTTGCACAATTTATAACCTTAGCCCAATATTGAAGACTTAGTCCCTTAGATTAGATCATACAATTAGTCATTTCTTTTAAAGTGCGGTTCTTCCGTTCAGCTACACCATTTTGTTGTGGTGTATATGGAACAGTGTGTTGTTGTTGAATTCACTGTTCATTGCAGAAAGTAGTGAACTTGTTGTTAACATATTCTCCTCCATTGTCAGATATTAACTTAATAATTTGATGACCAGATTGTTTTTCAACAAGGGCCTTGTAGGCCAAAAACATGTTAAATACTTCGCTCTTAAGTTTTAGGAAGTAAACCCAAGTGCGTTTGGAGTAGTCATCAATGAAAGTTAAGAAATATTTGAAACCAGAAAAGGATGCAGATGGAAGAGGGCCACACAAGTCACTATGCACAAACTCCAAGGGAACCGAGGCATGCCAAGAGGCACGTTTGTCAAAACTATCCAGATGTTGTTTTTCGAGTACACAACTGGAATAAACACCATCCTTGCAAGATACCATTAGAAGACCAGTCACCATATTGTCTTTACATAGTTGTTGCAATGAGCGATAATTTAAGTGACCAAATCGCTCATGCCAAAGTTTGCTCCAGTTATCACTATGAGCAATAAAAACTGAAGGAAAAGGTGATGACCCAAAGTTGTTAAATTTGTGCAACCTGGTAATATCATCAACAGTTCCAGTAGTAAGGACATTTTGAGGATTTTTAAAATCCTTGATTACAACTTGGTGAGGTGTAAACATCACAATTTTACCTTCACTCGAATGAGTAATTTGATAGACTGATAACAATTTGCAGGAAATTTTTGGAACACATAGTACATCACTGAAATGACCATTTTCTACTGGAACTGTTCTAGATCCTACAACACTTAGAGATCTATCATCACCAACAAATATTTGCTTGGTGTTACATTCATGCATAGTAGAAAAGATGGCTTGATCCTTAGTCATATGATAAGATGCTCCAGAATCAATGAGCCATTCGATTGAAGTAGAAGAAGAAGATGCAATATAAGAGTAACCAGAAGCACAAAGTGCATGTCCATGAGAGGTAGATTCTAAATACGAATCTAAGTTGATGTGGTGCTTCTTCATTGCTGCTTCTAAGGCTGCCATCTTCTTGAAACACTTAGATTCATCATGATTATCTTTCCTACAAAAATTTCAATGACACTCAATCTTCTTTCCTTTTGGCTTGGATCCTTTGTTATTTTTTAAAGAAGGAGCTGACTGAGAGGGTTTGGGACCCTTATTGTTTGGCTTATTATTGCGAAAATTTTGTTTCTTGGGAGGCTTGGACTTTTCTTTCTGTTGGGACAATAAGGCTTTCCCAGATGTATCTACATTGTTAATTATTCCAAGATGAATGAGCTTATCTTGCTCTCTAATGAAGGAATCACAAAAGGATTCAAGACTAGGCTCTTGATAGCTAGCTGCAGTCAATGATTCTTTCATGGAGTAGAATGTAGATACAAAAATAGAATATGCAGGTCCAAGTTTGGAAATAATATGATAAATACATTGTTTGTCTTCTTTCTTAATCTTGCATTTTGCACATAAGAGTCTAAGATTTTTATACTTGGATAAATAGTCTTGAATGCATGAAAAATCATTTGGATTCAAGAAAATCAACTCATTCTCAAGTTGATGACCCCGAATTTCATTGTGTTTACCAAACACAGATTCCAACTTTTCCCAAGCTTTATCAGGTTCATCAATTCCAGATACGTGGAATTGCAAATCAGTAGAGATTGACATCCCAATCAATCCACGAGCTTCATCACATCTATTTTCTCATTTAATTTTCTTATCATCATCAGTGGGTTCTATTTCTTTCCCTGAGGTTATCCTGAAAATTCCTCTACTTCGCAGAACATCCTCCATACGATATTTCCATGAGAAATAGTTAGAATTTGTAAGTATAATATCACAAGGGGCGGCCATACTATAAATTAATGGCTGAAAGAATAGAAACTAATTGTCTATATGCAAAGAGCTTGAAAAAATATGTTGTTTTAAAAAAAATGGTACTGAAAATTGATTCTGGATAATGAAGTTATGCTTTATCAAATAAAATGTTGACGATGTCCCCAATAGTGACGCGGCAGATATTAACTTGACCAACTAAAAAAAGAACCCCCCTCTACCCAAGATCAACCTTTGACAATCACTTTACAATAAAGTTGTTTTTAAGTGAATCACTTTTGTAGAATAAGTGATGTTCACTTTTACAATAATGTTACTTTTAAATAGTGCGGCAATAAATTAAAAGACTTAAGTGACTCACTTTTTATTTTATTTTATTTATGTGAGATGCACTTTTACAATAAAGATATTGAAAATAGAAATTGCATGCACTAAAAAGTAGCTTAATAAGACTTGAACTCAAGACCTATTAAAAAATAAAACAACTTTGGACCAAGTGAACTAAGTTTAAAAGGTACGTAAAAGAATGGAAAGAGGAAGCGGTTTTTTTTTACTCTTCTCTAGTGTTCTCCGTGCTTACCTTTTTTTTTCTTCTGCAAATCACAAAAAAAAACGAAAAACAAAAACAAAAAACACTTTTTTTGCACAATGGGCTTAGATCTTATTGAAATATTGTAACTTCGAAGAATATTCTATATGTATCCTTTTTGTGGTCCCCGATGGTCCTACTGGGAGAACCACTTGTATTACTTTGTACCCCGATGCTTCTAATCGAAAGAACTAAGGAGAGACATGAGGTAGTCCCCTCTAATTGTAAAGGTGGGTCATTAGCACCCCAGTGTGGTTACTTAAGCCTACATGTGTAACTAGAGTCTACATGATTTAACTCAAGCCTACATGTCGGATGAGTTAATTAAAGTGAACAGATGAATATAAATAGAGGTGTAGCACTCCTCATTTGTAACACACACACTCTCATTTGTGTAGCACACTAGTGGAGAAGAGAGAAGTAGCTGGAGAAGGAGGAGGATCAGGCTTTGATCTCCTTGTTGATTTTATCTTTTATCTTTTGGGGCATCTATATTGAGAAAGATTTTGCTGGGTTTTTCCCTTTAGGGTTTTCCCAGGATAAATATTTGTGTTTTTTTGTATGGTTGTGCTTGTCTATCTTTTAGTGATCCTGTTTATATGCTTTTGTTATGAAATTGAAATGCAATACTAATGATCTAGCCTAGGATATGAAAATTTAACATGGTATCAGAGCCACCCTGAAAGAAAACATTGTGCAGCTACAGAAGCCAGGGCTTCTAACTTTTTTATTCTCTCTCCACAATCGATCAGCAAAATAAGGCTAGGATGACTCTCCATTGAAGGGCACATCTTTCTGTCAAAGCGAAATTCGATTCTGAGCATTTTCAGTTTTCGGTGCGGGAAATTAGGGCTTCTTGCAGAAGAGGAATTTTTGAGTGAGCCCAGCATAGGATTGATCTCCTCATCAAAATATAATTTTAGAGACCTGCATCAAGATTTTTGGTTGGGTGAAACTCCAGGAAAGTCAAACCCTAGTTTGACCCCGAGCTAGAAAAACACTAAATACTAAAACTACTAAGTTTTGGTACATTCGCTATATCTCGAGATTGGCGTATTTTCAGGAGCTGAAAATTGCAGAGGATGAAGATAAAATCCTGATGTACACTTTGTCCAAAATTCAACCTCAAATGTGCTATATTATAGGAGATATGATCCCTCCCAGTTAGGGTTCCAGCCTCTTTCAGAATTCATCCCTAAATAGGACACCTGGGGAGAATTGATATATCTTGAGCTACATAGGTCCACATTAGATTTCTGAAGATGTTCCAGAAAGGGCATGGACTGTACTTTCTATGGTCCAAGTTTCAGACTCAGAATATTAAACATGACACGTGGCAGTCCATACAACTTCGTTTTCTGAACAGTCCTGTAACAGGTCACCTTGGGAAAATGATCATAAGTTCCAATTGCTAAAACCAATTCTAATAAAACCTATGGTGTTGGAACAGGGACATGTGAGGGTACCTCAGTACAAAGTTTCAGACATAGAGGAGCAGACATTTCTGAGATAGTGTAGAAATAGTATCAGACATTTCTGCGGGAGAAATTGGAAAACTAGGGCTTCCTGTTCCGGGAGCTTCCTTCCACGGTTTTTAGAAAAGGAGTACATTGAACATCTCAGCTTGAATATATCTATATTTCTATCCAATAATATATGAAAGATTCTAAGTTTTGAAAATTAGGGTTTCTCTGACAAACCCTAGATCATCCAGCTCCGGAACTAGGACGGACACCTCAAATCAGTAAGATCTAATCTTTTGCTATTTCCATTTGACGTTCTCGTCAGCTTGATGATAAGCTTGGTGAAGTTGACAACTTCCAAGCATGGAAGTATTTGATCTCTTTGAAGAAAATGAATTGAACACCTACATGAGTAGAAAGGTTCCAGTTCCAGAGGGAGATGAGGCTCAAAGCCTTATACCAAAAGAACTTGGTCAAGGCCAAGAAGATCATTGTTGATTCAGTCAGGAATCAACTTGTACCACAAGTGTCACTAGTGGAAAATGAGAGATTAGTGACCACGAGACCAAAAATTTTGGTCACCACAGTTTTTTTAAAGGGATAAATGACCAAAATTGATAATTCTAAGTGAGTTAACTAAAAACGACCAAGATAAATGACCACTTTTGGTCACGGGATAAAAAACAACTAAAAATGACCAAGATAAATGACCAAATTTGATCACAAAATATCTAGACTACAAATGACCAGATTACAATTGGTCATTTTTAGTTATTCCACTTCGGCAAGGGAAAAAAATTACAAATTTGACAATGAATTTGTACATTTTACTAAATTCTAACACTGTAGATGGATTCAGAGACCCAGTGTTAGAATTTAGTAAATTGTAGACCCTTCATGTGTCATAGCTAAGCTATTGACACTAATTTAGCTATTATAATCAAGAAATATTTATACACTAGTGTCACAGCTCAACAATTAACACCAAATTAGTGTTATTGATCATGACGACGCCCTATTGAAACACCAAATTGATGTATAATATCCTTCATATATATGCAGGTTTCTTTTAATGTTGTATATATGCAGGTTTCTTTATAACGCTCCAGTACATTTACAACATTCTAGTCGAGTGGGTTTACTCATTAGGGAGACTACCCAATACCATGAAATATTACACCCTCATTCATTGATCTACTTTATTAAACCTTACCATCCAATCACTTAAATGCTTGATAAGCCTTATTCATGGACTAGGCTCTAGAGCACCTCACTACTTTAGATGAATAACCATATTAAAAAGAAATCCTTAAAAATTCAATAATTTTACATTTTTTCTCATCATAATTATGATATAAAATTAGTTAATTTATTTTTCAACATTTTTATTAATAAAAATTAATTTTATTTTTTAATGAAAAATTTCAATATTTAATTTTTGGAATTGTGAGTGAATTCAAGTTTTTTTAGTTTTCTTTATAAGATCAATGGGTAGATTAAATATTTTTTATCTATTTTTCTTCACATCAATAGACTAAACCTAAAATTAGTGTCAATGGGGATAAAGGGAGCCTCTACACCCTAGTTGTACAATAGTGTTTTTAAACAGCCCCCTTTTAAACTTTCTTTAGGTCTTTGAACATGTTTTCACAACTTCATAGGATTGTACAATTGTACCATGGGAGGTATAGCCATATTAGTCCTAGTAAAAACGATTGGTTTCTTTTTTGTTTTTAATATCCCAATGAAAAGGCAAAGACAGTTTATCATACATTTACTTCAAACCATGAAACCTGGGCATTGCTAAAAATATATGTACATTAAGTCTGCACAAAGACGGTGGGATACCAGGAAACACAATTTGGAATAGATCACTGAGAGGAGAAGACAAGGACGATTGGTAGACCGGTTGCTCTCACGGTTCCAGTTGAAAGTGCATTACTGCTTAATCTCAACTGCCACATACTGGTAAAACCCTTTCACTCATCATCGGATTCTTCATTTGGAGATGTAGTAGGCTTCAATTATGTTGGTCTTGATTATGAATTAGCCTATTGATATTCCAGGCTCAAATCTCCTCCTGCAAAACCCTGAATTATTAAGTTCAGCAAACCCCAAATTAGTGATAAAAAGGAAAATAATGAGACTACATAGATAACGATAGAAAGACAGAGCGTGATCTGAATAAGGGTTTGAATTTGGTGGGGTACCGAGAGAAATCAAAGAGATTGGCATGAAATCTAGGGTTGTAGTTGATGAAGAAGAGGAGAAAATTTAATGACAAGAAGTTTCTATGAAATTGGTTGCATTGAAAACACCTTATAATGCCGAAAATATTGTAATTAATGAGGTGTCCCAAGCATGACAAAGACAACTTTCTTACCGAGCTTCATTGGTGAAAAATGTTCAAGCAGGATTGAAGAATATCTATGCACATGTGTTGAGGTTTGGAAAAGAATTCTTGTGTAGACGCATTATTCTTCAGCCTCTATCAGTATCTCTATCATGGCAGCGTTTTCTTCTTCTGTAGAGGCTGTGGTATTGAGCGTAGACATCTTTATTTCTTGTAGGGTAAAGTACAAGCAGTGGAGGCCGAGTTCCTCTTCCTAGGAAGAAATTGAATGTAAGAATTTTTAGTAAATCATTATAATATTCACAGTCATGTTGACATTGTCAAATTGCTTCATGTTCTTGAAAATGATCAAAATATTTTTTCAGTCTACCACAGATACAAATACCCAGGTGGTTGAAAGTTTTAAATCTCTACCCTAATATTGTATAGTATTTACAGTGACACCCACATAGGGTTTCGACATATTTCTCGATATTTTATAGTTGTAGACATAAGAATTTATACTAATTAATAGATTTTGTGCAGGAAATCTGTTTTCAAAGAATGTGAGTGGTGTCAAAGTTACCAAGTGGGTATTTTTGGCAAAATCACTATAAGCTCTCTGTAAATCTCATTGGTCAGAGGTATGTTCATGATATCAAGAATTATGATATATGCAATTTAATTTAATTTTTTTTTTGGGGAGGAGTGGTAGAGGCGACAGGGGCTAATCTACTTCAAGAAATACAAATATAATTGTTGCTACACAAAAAGTCTTACTAGATAAGATAATAGATTATATATTTTATTGAATTTGAATGATAAATGATAACTCAGGGATAGATGGCTGATATGGTCAATGTATGGTTAGAAGCTTGGGAAACATTTGGCTAGTATAAAAATATAAAAAACAAACATGTTTATGAAAACAAATAAATTATCTCTGACAATGGGTGATGGCATAACACAAACTCGTTTTACAACACCTTCAGAAAAGGACGTGTCTGGTACTTCATCCTCCACTCAAAATCAAGATACCCATTTTCTAATTAGTGCAACTGATATGCCCCAAAGTGGACCAATGGATTCATCAGAACAAATTTTCAGTCTAGATGATAGTCTTTCTTTGGAATTCAGAATGTTGAACATTTGGGGTCATCATCATCTATAGAAAATGAGGAATCATCCCAGAGCTGTGACTTGGAAAAATTTGTGGTGGTCTCAGCTATTGATAACATCAAACCCTCAGTGACATGCACTGTCGGTGCCTATTGTTGATATCATTTCATCCTATGTTTCCATTTCTACTCCAAAACTAGGATAAAAAACCTCTGGCCATGAAAATTTTAAAGGTGATTCTATTAAGGCATCAAGTCCAATGAAAGCTGAGCCTTTGAAAAATAAAAATAAAAAGAAGAATGAATGAATGAAAGGAACATGCTACATTGAAATATGATGACTCGAAGGAAGCTTAAGTCTCTTCCTTTGAGTTGACTAGAATGATAAGCAAGAAGAGTTAAAATTTACCTAAAGAAATTGATTATGTTTCTACTGTGAGGATTTCTCATGTCCTGTTGGTAATTCCTTATCTGCTGATGAAAGGTCATCAAATTGGAATTAGTATTTGTGGAAGCTTTTACTAATCTTGAACTTACAAATACTTACTAATATTTGTGGAAGCTTTTACTAATCTTGTCAATTTTGTTGCGTAGTAATGGTTAAATGTGTCTTTTTGTCGTAGAATGTGATCCATATGGTCCTACTTGACATTGTATTCATGTTCTTGTAGTGAAATTATGGCCATACTTGAGTTCAAATTACTGCTCCTACAGTTGCAATATAACCTTATTTGATTTCGGTTTCTTGGTCTTGAAGTGGTGTTCACTGCACCTAATCAAATGGTGGCTTGTGCAAACAAAACCCAACCTTACTGTTGCCCTCCTCTATATAGACTATGACACTCATTGGATTCTATCCTTTGATCAATATGACTCTCCAATCTTGATGGAAACTTGAGGCCCTTTACTCTACACTCTAATAAATTCCCCTGACTAAGGAACCTTGATATGAAGTCTTCAAAAGTCTACTAAGAAGATACTAAATATATACAAACATTCTTTTGGCACCATTAAGGATGGATTTTAGAGAAAGAATGTACTCACTTTGGAAGTTTTGGGAAAATATAGCTTGACCTTTGGCTTTAAACTAGATGATTTTGCATTGTTTAATAGGTAAATAAGAAAGTACAACGCAATTTTCCTAAATTATGACCTGTCATAACATTCTATCATTACCCATATCTTAGTTATCACTTGCCTTCTAAATAAGATATACAATGTGAGAAGTTCAAAGAATCATAATACTTAGGAACAACCTCATATAACATATTTTTATTGGGGTAGGATAATAATGTCTTTATACTAAGCTTCAAGAGTCATAATTGATGGCTTTTTATTTTTTGAGCTTTAGTAGTTTGTAGTTTATGGATTTTTAGATAAAGACAACAAGAATTAGGTTGGTGGAGGATTTGAATATGAACTTTGATTAGAACATCATAACATCATAAATATAGGAGGGCATGGGAAGACCAATTTTAAGGATATGTAATGTGGAAAGTGGTTGATTGAGGTGTATTTTGAGCTTTAGTAGTTTATAGTTTATGGATTGCTTAATTAAAGACATAATGATAATTAGGTTGGTAGGGGATTTGAATATGAACTTTGATTCGGACTTATTAAATATAGAGTTTTATTTGGACTTCATAGAGATAGAGGCATGGGTATATAGATTACAAGGATATGTAATGTGGTAGGTGGTTGACTAAGGTAATAATGTTCGTATATACTTTAACACTGAATTTATTTCTATGAAATTTTAACATAATTGCATATCTGAATTGAATGTAGCCGTAGAATGATAATAATCTTGAATTTTCACATTTAGCAAATATACTAAAAAGAAAATTAAAACATTAAACATCACAAAAGGCACATAAAAATTTACACCGGCGAAAACATTTAGGAAAAAGTTGAAAAACACCAACAGAATAATTTTCCTTAATATGAGATGACTAAATTTACATAAGCATATTTTATGAGAAGAATTTTGCAATGGCCACAAGGGAACACATACCAAGACAATATGAAGATGAAAAATATTGAAGAGATAGGTTAAGGGTTTCCTGGTTGATGTAAGCCCTTCAACTAATGACGTCAGCCCTGGTTTAGTCTGCTAGTGGTCTGTCTAGTTTTATGCTACATGTAGCAACCATGATCCATCCCTCCCAGGGATTTGTCCACATTGCAGCAAGACCACTAGGACCTGTGTATTCCTGCGACAACCCTTATATAAGTCCTCTAGGAGCCTTTCGCACTGCAGCTACCTTCCTTGAGCCCTAGTATCCGTAAAAACTCTGTTGCAACCTTCCTTAAACTCTTCTAGAGCCTTGAAAGCTCTTAAAACCTTTGCGACTACCCACTGTACACAAGATGAAGCCCTGTAAGGGATTAAGATAGTCTTTAATTGTCGCGATGGAGGAGAAAAGAGGCCCTAATCCTGTAACACATGCCCTAATCTTGTGACAAGTGAAAACCCTGTAGCAAAAAATGAAAAACCCTGATAGGGTTTGTGACAACTGCACACAAACTATAGAAGCCCCAGTAGGGCTTGTAACATCCCTTGTAATCTCCAACATGGCCCCATAGAGCCTGACTCACTTGTCCACAAACCATCATGTTATGTCTGATGAAGTGACAATAATATATGTCTAGCATCTGCATTTGGCTTCGAGGGAATCATGGATTGAGTGAGTTGTAAGATTTCTATGAAAGTATTTGAATAAGGAAAAAAGTACATGTTGATGGAAAAGTTAACTCATTCTTGAAAGGAAGTCAAGTGGTGCATAGTATGATGGAATCTTATCTATTTTTGTGTTGTACATGATTTGGTTTGGAGATTAACATTTAGAGAGAATAATGGAGTAAAGTTAGGGAATTGTAAGATGGATATGTATATATGTCCAAATGCAAGGTAAAGTGAATGGGAACATGATGATGATGGGAGAATAGTTACTGGACTTGGTTGGGTCAACTTCGAATTGCATATCTACCTTCTTTTCAATGATTGAAATACCATTTTCTTTTATTAGGATCTCAGTCAACGGGTATTTTTATATGATTATGAACTTATAGTTGGAGAGAACCAAAAAAGATTGTTGGATTTTGGAGAATATGTTGGGAGAGCAAGAATGCTAGACTTCTTACGTGTTCTAGGAGAAAGTAAGTTTCAAATGATATATCTGATACTTTTTTCATGATTTGATTTATTTGGATTTTTCCTTTAATTTCCTATCACTGATATTGTTGACATGGCTTAGGTGAGAGAGTAAGTTTCACATCTTGACACATTTTTCATGATTTGGTGTATTTGGCACTTTCCCTTCTATTCCCCACATAAGTTGTACCTTTATTCAATGTGGAAGAAACATGTCATGTGACTTTATTATCAAAGGTTGCATGTATTGGCTTTAATTTAGGAGTGGAGATTGTGTTAGTGTCCTTAAGTGAAGGGATTAACATTTTCCCCCATCCTTGAATTTTTTTTCCTATAGATCCTCTATCCTTTTCCATGTCTTTTATTTGTATATTGCCTATAGTTTGTTGTTGATGTTTGTATTCTTCCTTCCCTGCATTGCACACAAGAGTTTCAGGAACCAGATCAAAACCTTCAGAGGGAGACTCTGTATGAATGAAGGCCATATGAAAGAAGTGTGTAGAAAAATAATTATTTAACAGACTGAAAAGATACTCCCATTTGTTCCAAAAGAAAATTTAGATAGCTTTCAAAAAACTGAATGAAAAAAGAAAAAGCAGGGATGGGCAGGGGGGTAGTTGATTATTCCAGTTGACCCATAGACTACAACCAACAAAAAAGAACCGTGTGAAGGATATAGAAATACCAATTTTTTTAATCCTTGTTACCTACAATGTTGAGAAGAGTTTTTGTATTGAATGTAATCACAATACCCCGAGACGTAGCAGAATACAGGTTCAACCATACTACATCTCATTTCAATAATGTAATACAAATAATTTATTGCATTTATATAGAAAATAATAATTAAAAAAATGTGCTAAGATGAATGGATTTCCAATCCATTACCCTCATACACTATACGATCTAGTGGAAATGATGCAATACTGAAATCTGAAAACTGTTAAGTATGTTGAATTCTAAATGGGATCTAAGACTCTACATTTTGCATATGAAGTCCAATGAGGTTGGAACCACTCTCAAACATCCTGAAACAATTAATGGTAATGTTCAAAAATTAATTTAAGAACTTAACATTGTCATTTAAGTATGCACCCATGTCACCTGTTTTTAAAACATTGCTTCAGCATTTTGAAAGTCTTTCCATTAAAAAATCAAATATTTTTGGGATCAGTGGGTCACAAAATCCTTGAAAGTTTCAGGATCTGTTTGAAATTTTGTGATTTATTTATTTATTTTTATTTTACAGAAGATCCATTTCCTCCACCAGAGTATATGTTTCCATGACAGATCTTATGTGGATCTGGATCAGAGGATCCTACACACTTGGTGGTGGATCTGGTAACACATCACTAAGGAGAGATTACTAAGTAGGATAAGAAGAGATTAACTATCAAATGGAAACTTAGATATGGTGGGTAGGTGACAAAGGGTTCTATGTAGTAGATATATCTCTTGATAACTATCAGTTGGAAACTTAGATATGGTGGGTAGGTGACAAAGGGTTCTATACAGTAGATATCTCTCTTGAAACCTTTCCTATGGAAATCAATGGTGCTAAATAAAGACAAGTTCAAATCAGCTATATGAACTTTATTTGCATGATTATCCTAAAGGAATTTACTAATATGTGGCTATACTATAGATGAACTAAAAAATATGTATTGTTGTATGAATAAGAAATGAAAACCAACCTACAATAGCTTAATAGATGCGATATTTTCAGAATAGGGGTGCCAAATGAAATAGTTGCTGGTAACCCCAAGGGTCTCAATGGGAATTGATCCCATTACCTTTGTGAACGTTTCCATAAGATAATCTACCAATACAGAGCTAACCCTTGTTGTTTATTGAAGTTTGACAGATCTGAGCGTATGGTGTTTTTTATTACTGGTATGGTGGCAGTAATAAGAGCTAACATGTATGGTGTTTTTTTTGAAGTTTGACATATATGAGCGTATGGTGTTTTTTATTAAGAGCTAACATGTATTTGTGTGGTGTTTCAGTAAGTGAAGAACACTTCTCTCAAGTTTTCCTTGTTCTATTTTCATTTACTGTTTTGTTTTATGATCCCACTGAATCATAGCTTTTTTTTATCTTAGTAAACCACTTTTCTGACCTTTTAAGTCCAACGTTATTGTCCTTTTTATCCAAATTTGCATGGTTCAAAGATGGAGGAACATATACACTGATATCTTTCTTTGATCACAATCTTCCACCAGGAGTATTGTTTTTCATGGTCAAGATATCCCCCACTGTTTTTTTCCAAAGAAAAATATTATGGGAAAACATAAGGGATGCTTCCCCACATTTCTGGACAGCATCCTAATTCCCTAGTAAACCTTTGGTGTAGACTCGTGTGCCTCACACAGAGGGGTTTGAGTGGGGTACCTACTGGTACGTAACTAAATAAATGCCCAACAATGTTAGTGACAACACAGTGAGTTAACCCTTTAGGTTAAGATATCCCCAACTGTTACAAAATACAGTTAGGGAATTAGGTTTTTCTCAAGCAACTCATGGAGGAAACCCTTCCTTTCCTAGCCATTGATGATCAAATTTATGTAGTGGTGGATTGTTGATGGGGGTTTAGAGTTCTAGTCCCTGGCCACTAGTTTTATTTCACATGTAATTAGATCTTTCACAGAATAGAAATTGAAGTACCTATTGCTTTATCTACTTGGTAAAGCATTATAGGTTGGGTTCGAACAAATCTAGAGGTATTTTGTACCTAGGTTCCAATCTTTTCCTTGTTTCTTGAGAAAGAAAAGTATTAATTAGTGTCTTTGATTAGGATTATATCATGAGGATCCTATCTTAGAAACTGCTTTGTCCAGTCTAGATTTGGCCAAAGGGACTTTAATTGGGGTAGTCATTTTCAGGCTTAGCACCCAATGGCATATTCCAGTGCCTCTGATATACATGTGATGATGGATATCAGATTTATGATAATACCGAAATTGATGATCTTGACACTTAGCAGTTTTTCTACTCTCATTTTGTCACAGATGCACAATGCTGAGATTGAACCAATTTGATTACATATTGAGATCTGCAATGGTGTTTTTTGTGTGTGTTGTTCATTTTCTTTTTCTGTACTAGCCGTGAGAAATGTGAAACGTTTACCTGTTTGTAGTCGTTCTTTGCTTCAAAGTGTTCGAGGGTTACTAACACAGTAGCTATTTCAGATGGAGGAATTTTTTTGAGGAGAAATTATTTTGAACATGAAACCTGCTTACTACTGAGCACTTGAGGAACTAGCTCTTTGGTTTTCTCCAGAGCTTGTATGGGAAATCAGAGGTGCAGGTAAGAGTTGTCTTTGATAATGTTTTGATGGGTCCTTCCATATCTTTTCCCACATATTGACCAATTTTTCTTGTTTGCATGTACAAATGATTACATTTCAGATCTCACAGTTTCTCCAATGCATCATGCAGTTTTGGGTTTATTCCATCCTTCTCGTGGAATATCCATGAGATTTCCTAGATTTATTCGCCAATGTATTGATAAGAAGCCAAAAGATGGTAGTACACCAATGGATACAGTAGATTTATTTAACCATCAGACACGCAAGATGGATTTTTCTATTGACGATCAGAATCCATAGTTTTGTAAACTTGTATTAAACAATTGGTTGAATTTTGTTGCAAAGGAAAACATATGTGAGTCTGTTTATGTCTGATATGAATTGACTAAATTAGAAGAGAAACAGGAGGTGAGTTATGTGCTAAATTATTGGTGTTTTACAACATTTTAAGGTGCATTGAGTTTGTTGTATGGACTCCAATTTGCAAATGGATATTTTTGTTATGGACAATGTTCCTTCGGTGTGCATAGGACAAGATTTATGTTAAGACAGACAAAATAGGTACATTTTTTGAAACTGATTTCCATTTGATTTGTAGGAAGAACCCTACTATGCACTAATGACAAGACTTGTTTGACACTCAATATTGGATATTGACAGATCTGGAAATTTTGATGCATTTTATGGAATTCAAACGAAATTTGGCAGTCCTAGCGGATAGGCTCCCAGTAGTGAATAATTTGTATGTATGCTATATTCATGTACATCTAATCCTCACATTCCATGCAAACATATCATCATTTAAGAAAACATGCTAAGAGTAAATGAGGCTTAGATAGATCACAACACGTAGAGGATCAGACATTGTCTCTAGCTAGGTACATCCAAGGCACATGGACCATTTGAAACATGCTGAAGGACCTCTGACCAATGATCCATAGTGAAGCCACATATCTCATTTCCAGAATTGATCAAAATCACCCCTTGCTGGAAAAGAGGTAACAACCTTCATTGGGGGAATTGTATGAAAATATGGCCATTGTGATTGAGAATATGATCGGTGTAATAGAAAAGAAGAATACATGTAATATAGTCATAGAAATTTTTTTATTGATTAGGTAAGG
>LPNX010833207.1:36834-49024 GCA_001517045.1 Pseudotsuga menziesii | reverse complement strand
GAAGTACCTATTGCTTTATCTACTTGGTAAAGCATGTTGGGTTCGAACAAATCTAGAGGTCTTTTGTACCTAGGTTCCAATCTTTTCCTTGTTTCCTGAGAAATAAAAGTATTAATTAGTGTCTTTGATTAGGATTAGGTCATGAGGATCCTATCTTAGAAACTGTTTTGTCCAGTCTCGATTTGGCCAAAGGGACTTTAATTGGGTTAATCATTTTCAGGCTTAGCACCAATTGGCATCTTCCAGTGCCTCTGATATACATGTGATGATGGATATTAGATTTATGATAATACCGAAATTGATGATCTTGACACTTAGTGGTTTTTCTACTCTCATTTTGTCACGGATGCACAATGCTGAGATTGAACCAATTTGATCACATATTGAGATCTGAAATGGTGTTTTTTTGTGTGTGTTGTTCATTTTCTTTTTCTATACTAGTTGTGAGAAATGTGAAAAGTTTACTTGTTTGTAGTCTTTCTTTGCGTCAAAGTGTTTGAGGGTTACTAACACAGTCAGATGGAGGAATTTTTTTGAGGAGAAAGGATTTTGAACATGAAACCTGCTTACTACTGGACACTTGAGGAACCAGCTCTTTGGTTTTCTCCAGAGCTTGTATGGGAAATCAGAGGTGCAGGTAAGAGTTGTCCTCAAGAATGTTTTGATGGGTCCTTCCATATATTTTCCCACATATTGACCAATTTTTCTTGTATGCATGTACAAATTATTACATTTCAGATCTCATAGTTTCTCTAGTGCATCATGTAGTTTTGGGTTTATTCCATCCTTCTCGTGGAATATCCATGAGATCTCCTAGATTTATTCGCCAACGTATTGATAAGAAGCCAGAATATGGTAGCACACCAACGGATACAGTAGATTTATTTAACCATCAGACACGCAAGATGGATTTTGCTATTGACGATCGGAATTCGTAGTTTTGTAAACTTGTATTAATCAATTGGTTGAATTTTGTTGCAAAGGAAAACATATGTCAGTCTGTTTATGTCTGATATGAATTGGCTAAATTAGAGGAGAAACCGGAGGTGAGTTATGTGCAAAATTATTGGTGTTTTACAGCATTTTAAGGTGCATTGAGTTTGTTGTCTGGACTCGAATTTGCAAATGGATATATTTGTTATGGACAATGTTCCTTCGGTGTGCACAGGACAAGATTTATGTTAAGACAGACAAAACAGGTACATCTTTTGAAACTGATTTCCATTTGATTTGTAGGAAGAGCCCTACTATGCACTAATGACAAGACTCGTCTGACCCTCAATATTGGATATTGACAGATCTGGAAATTTTGATGCATTTTATGGAATTCAAGCGAAATTTGGCAGTCCTAGCAGATAGGCTCCCAGTAGTGACGAATTTGTATTTATGTTATATTCATGTACATCTAATCCTCACATTCCATGCAAACATATCATCATATAGGAAAACATGCTAAGAGTAAATGAGGGTTAGATAGATCACAACACGTAGAGGATCAGACATTGTCTCTAGCTAGGTACATCCAAGGCACATGGACCATCTGAATCATGTTGAAGGACCTCTGACCAATGATCCATAGTGAAGCCACAGATCTCATTTCCAGAACTGATCAAAATCACCCCTTGCTCGAAAAGAGGTAACAACCTTCGTTGGGAGAATTGTATGAAAATATGGCCATTGTGATTGAGAATATGATCCATGTAATAGAAAAGAAGAATACAAGTAATATAGTCATAGAATTTTTTTTATTGATCAGGTAAGGGCAATCACTATTTATTGCTGGGATAATTTCAACACCCCATCACATATTTTGGCACATGCAGTGAATTTGTAATGAGGACTATATTATTGCAAACAATGGGTAAAGGAGTGACCCATACATAGAGAAGGATGTGTGTATAGGAGTTAAGAAATCCATTACAAAGATATTTACAATTCCCAACATAATGGAAATTCTTTACAGTCAATTTGCAGAGCTTGCTTCTAAATTAGAGGATATTACAAATATCCTAGCCATTGATGATAAAATTTATGCAGTGGTGGATTGTTGATGGGGGTTTAGAGTTCTAGTCCCTAGCCACTAGTTTTATTTCACATGTAATTAGATGTTTCACAGAAGAGAAATTGAAGTACCTATTTCTTTATCTACTTGGTAAAGCATTATAGGTTGGGTTCAAACAAATCTAGAGGTCTTTTGTACCTAGGTTCCAATCTTTTCCTTGTTTCCTGAGAAAGAAAAGTATTAATTAGTGTCTTTGATTAGGATTAGATCATGAGGATCCTATCTTAGAAACTGCTTTGTCCAGTCTCGATTTCGCCAAGAGAACAAAGGAAACATATTTCTATCACCACTTACCTCCCTCTTCATCATATGGAAACCCCCAATTTGGATCCTAATAATCATTTCTGATTGAATATATGTTCCTTTCATTTGTCTCTTCTATGAGACTTGAGAATTTTTGTATCCATTCAGTTCACAGAGAAGGATTGCCACATAACCTGAAGAAATCCCTACTCATATTGTAGACATTCTCTATCCACCGAGATTGGTATCTTGAGGCAAAGGAAGCCCTAGCATATGCAACAGGGGTTTGGGAAGCAGATAAATCCCTAGCATACACAGCCCAATGACACAAAGAATGAAAAAATACATTCGTTTCATTTGTATCTCTTAAAATTATAATCTGCGACATGATTCATATCTTAAAAGTAGCTCCAAGACTGTGCGAACAATAGAGATGGAAATCTATGGGACCATTAGTAAAAGACTTAAGTTCTAAAATCCCAACCAAGAGATGAATTGAGTGATTATGGCCTGATTATTTAATAACTAATCTGTTATGACTGAAAGTTTGAATCAAATATGATGGATAACTCCATGAATTGTTTTTGTTACTCATCGATATTGCAAATGTAAATTTAATCATTACTTTACTGTCTACTTCAAAGGTTCATTTGTGTAGAAGTTATTTCTTTAATGCACATTTCTTATTGTGTTTCTTGCATTGGATGTCCAGTTATTGCAGGTATGGCAGCAAAAGTGCACTGTGAAACAAACTTGCATGGAACTTTCTCAAACAAGAATGCATTCAAAGAAACACGAATAAAATTTAAGTTTGTAGATCCTTGGCCACAGTTTCCTGAAGTGATACCATCGACAATCAAGCTTGCTGTAGGGACCAGAATTATAGTGACTTAAAAAAAGGACGGATGGAAAGATATGGAGTGCAGCATAACAAAGAAATGCTTAAGCAAGAGTAAATTTTTCGAGGACAGGTACATAAGCAATATGAACCGAGAAATAAGAAATAAATGCATGATTTCACAAGGTTTAAACATATTATGTTCCTTCTCTAAAAAAATCCCTTATAAAGTTTTCAAATTATAGGAATGTTAGGTGGAAGGTGATTTTATTCCCATAAGATTGGGATTATCTGCAAAGGTCTGAAGCATTCAGTTTGTTCTTGGGTTGATGTAGGTCCGTGAACTGCATCGTCTCTATCATGTTCAGAAGTTACTAATGGCTGAGCTTAGAAACAAAGTGGCACATCAAATTTTGCTCTAGTAACAAGACAAACTAGTCCTGTCATCTTTCAGTTTGGATCAAACCATATACAATCGGAAGAAAAAAGGAATTTTTGGGATGCTCTCACCGGTTCTGCGACAGATAAAGACAATATATGTTATAGACAACCTGTTTGGGGTATGGATCAGATGCAGACCTTTAGTTCTGATTTTATTGGACAGAGCATACCAAATGGCCTGCAAGAAATCAAAGATGGCTCACAAGATCTCTACAGATTGCAACCTAGCAGAGCTACATGCAGAACTTTCGATCTTGAAAAGCCTGCCATGGAATATATGAATGACAAATATACATATCCAAATGAGGAAGAAACATCTTTAAGAATATGTGTCAACGATCGTCCAAAATTGGACAAATCATCGAGTTTCCGCATGTGTCTTGAACCTGATACTGATGTGTAGCTGACCTTGGGTACTGGATGGAAAAAAGGTAAAATAGAACATAGTGGTCAGCAAAGTTGTCCCTGTTTAGGATTATCCTTTCCAGAAATACCAACTGAACAAACAAGGCAATCTACAGGTCTGATATGCAGTGATGAAGAAACACTCTTCCCTTTAGCTTCTGTTAGGCCTGAAACGCCCGATCAAGGAAAAAATGGGATGATGGAGGGGACCCGAGGAACTGGGGAGGACTATAAAAGTAATGAAAATTACAGAGTTGAATGGCAAAGGTTTGATGTTGAATATGAGAGAAACAGGAATGAGAGTCAATCCCTTGATCTGCAAACTGGTGAGATATCAAGATGAGAAAATCTGAAACAGCCTCCTTGGCTTGTTCAAGCTTTGAATATGAACAAGACATGATGTGTATTAGAAAATGTTGTTGTAGCCCTAGTTTCACCAAATACTTGGTTTAATATTTTCCTAGCATGGAAACTAAGCACTAGAACAGTATTTGACGGATTATTCGTCTCGAAATTTGAATTTATTACGATTGGTCCAATAAATCCAGATTCATATGGTTCATTAGGCCTTCTCTCCTTAACAACATGAGTTTTGCATATATACTTCCTGGACAACAACAAGGCATTGAGGACGGCCATCCTGGAAGTTGGTGACTTGTTCAGAAAAATGGCAGAGCATGCTCTCAAATCACAATCTATGCTATGGCAATGCTGATGATAAGACACATGAAGCTTTACGATTACAGGGGTTCCTTACGATGCATTCCAGGCTTTCATACGCTTCCTTTATTCATTCAGGTAATCTTCACATACTAGAATTGAAAATCCCTAGCTTTAGTTTAAGTTCTGAAGTTCTGTTCTGTTCGTATTACATCAATATGAAAGAGGATACAATTTTATCAAAATTACAAATAAAAAACACTAAAACCCATTTGCTTTAGCGTGAATTCCCTCTTACATCTGGCGAGATTTGTACTTGTTTGTTTTCCATTCCCTTCTAGGATTTTGTTTAAGAATTAAGAGAATAGCCCTCTACGGATGACTTAAGTAGATCATTTTCAGGTTATGTTATACAATTTTCTGGAAACGAGAAATGGTAGCAAATTTATTTGGGCCTGAAATATAGGAGACAGTGAGGGAAACCTCAATGGGAAACAATAGGAAGCAACAAGAAACCTAGGAAATTTCAAATCCCTCAAGATCAATAGAACCCTCGAAGAAGTAGAAGTTATAACTGTTGCGGCTGCGAAAAATAAAATGCAAAGACAACTTAGGATCCTTACACCCTAAAATTCCCCCCTCCAGTAAAAAATTTGTTGCTGCTGTTTAGAAAATGTTGCTGTCAAAATGAATATGGCCAACTGAAGCGAAAAATGTTATCCCTCCAACCCTCATTTTGTCTTTATTTACCCTGTCATTTTCGTTTTATGGTTTCTACGCCATTGTGGAGGTTGCCACCAAACCCTTTTGTTAACTTTAAAAAAAATGTTGTGGGAGGCAGAAACTTTGAGCAGTTTTGGGTCCCATTTCAGAAAATTACCAAGAAATGACTGAAACGTTTTAAAAAATGTTTCAGCAATTTCTGGTTGTTTCCAGAACGTTTCCATGTTGGTTTCTTCCCCCGGAAAGATTTTAGAAGCTGGGGACATGTATCTACTCTCAACATGTATCCAGCTGACCAGAAACAGTTTTCAGGTATCACTGTTTTCAGGGAACAAGTGAAAACTTTGTTTTACTGTTCAGTTATGCAAAACTAATTCAAGATGGTTATCCCGTCTATGTCAAAAAGCAGGTTTTTGGCATAGGCTATGCCAAACTCCAAGAGCAATCTATCTCTTATCCAAGAAATTCCTTTTATTGAAAGCTACATAGGTAAGGCATCAGACTGACGAGGTGCTCTACTACTGAGTTACATGCCCCTTTTATTGAATGCAGACCCTTAATGGCTCAATATGTGGACTACTACCTCCAACACCCCTTTTTCAAATCACTTTTTTGGTCCAGTCTTCCAGCTACCTTGAGCCTGCCACTCTGATGCTGGGGTAGGAATTGAACCCAAAATTTGGCCTTGGCCAATGTCTTGCCCTGCCACTGAGATACATTTCCCTTTGATGACAGGTACCGTTAAAAATTCAATCTAAAGGTGTGGAATCTGTGGATTGCTGCCTCTCAACATTCCCCCTCAGCCACCTCAAACCAACTTGCTTTGATACCAGGCTATTAATTGAACAGAGATATTACCCCTTGGCTAACAGGTTGCTCTACTACTAAGCTGCATGCTCCTTTCATGACAGGCACCTCCAAAGGTATGAATTGTTACTCCAACACCTCCCTCAAGCCACAATTTAGGTTAGGCCTCATAGCTACGTAAGGCCTACCTGCTCTCATACTAGGCTAGGAATTGAGCACATGACCTTACCCTTGCTGATGGACTACTCTGCCACTAAGCCACATTCCCCTTTTATGATGGGCTCATTTAAGAGTTTGATCTAAAGGTGTGAATTGTGACCTCCAACACTTTCATAACCCAAACCCAAATTTTTATATTCCCCCTTTTCTTCAGCAAATCACCCTAAGCTTTAATTTCACCTTCAAATGCAGACAGATTATGCTCCTAGGAACATCAAACCTTAAACAAAAGCAACACCAAGATGGAGTTAATGGCCTGGAAATATTTGTGTGCAAATCAATTGAAATGACTTTATATTTTAACAGAAATATTCTCTCTTGAACACATAATGAGGATAATAATTATTAGTGTTGGATGGATTCCGAGTGTACCCGGGATTGTAAATGTGGCAATGGAAAATTATGTCTAAATTGTTTTCTCCCTACTATAGTGGAATATCTTTATAATGTGGTTTCATTCCACATTAACAGTCTCCTTCCTAACATACATATCCTTATATGATTCATGCGAGGCTGAAAAATCATAATTGATGTTCATAATGGTGTTTCATAAATTCATAGTATCCCTGTGGGATTCATAAAATCAGGGCTCTTTATCACTGGAAACAAGGGAAACGTTGCTCTTGCTCCGTCATTGATGCTATCTATCTTTGGAAACTAACATCTTGATCCTTATGATTCAGGTATGAACAGGAAGATATGAAGAAATATGTCCTCCATCTATTAGTACTTTCACATGTGTTTTCAGTACCATCCTTAAAACTGGTGTGCACACAAAATTTGGAGCATGGATTGCTCACAACAGATAATGTTATTGATGTATTACAACTGGCAAGATTATGTGATGCACTGTGCTTGAATATGTTATGCATGCGCCTTATTGTGAAGAGCTTCAAAACTGTTGCCAAGTCAGAGGGATGGAAAGTGATGAGACAGTCCAATCCTAAGCTGGACCAAGAGCTTCTGGAATCTGTCGTTGAGGCTGATTCTGTGAGTAGCTAAACCCAAAAATAAAAGTGGATTGAAATAGATAATTAGAAAGACTTAAACTTATAGCTCTGATTAATAATTTGGGTTTCCATTTTTACATTAACAGAGAAAGCAAGAGAGGCTTCAGAAGATAGAGGAGAAGAAGATATACCTACAACTATATGATGCCATGGAAGCACTTGTTCACATATGCAGAGATGGCTGTCAAACAATAGGCCCTCATGACAAGGATTTAGATGAAAACCAAGGGCCTTGCAATTTCCCAGCTTGCAAAGGGCTCGAATCGTTAGTTCGACATTTTGCTGCCTGTAAAACTAGAGTCCCTGGTGGATGTGTACACTACAAAAGAATGTGGCAACTGCTTGAACTACATTCAAGAATGTGTCCTGAACCAGACATCTGCAAGGTTCCTCTTTGTAGGTATAATCAAACATACATGTTTAAGTTCTTGTCATTACATTCTATTGGCATTTTATTCCATAGAAAATATTCTTATTATTGATTCATGGGGAAACGATTGTAGACGTAACTTCCTAATAGAAGGATCATCTGCCCAACCACCTTTGCAAGTGCCAAGATGTGTGGATGAATCTTCAAATGCTATGTGTGGTAGAAAAACATAGTTCTTGTTAAAAGTGGTGTCATTCCAATAGATGCAGCAAACCAAGTAAGAGGATATGCAATTTCTGGTCTCCTTATGACTCCTAAAATATCTGAGATTTGATTCTTGATGCTTCTCATTATAGACCTCTTCCTCCACTCTAGACCAATTATACCATTCATAGATGCACCAGTAACTGATTTGTAAAAAGATGGTACATCCTGTGACTTACTCTTGATTGGGCTTGGATATTGTGCAACCTTAGCTTGCTTCATACTACAAAGGCCAAAGGAGTCCTCCCTGAAAATCAAGGAAGTCCCAATTTGAATGCTCAAAGGTAAAAGAAAATTATGAACATAGTCCTTGCATCAACTTGGCTCACAAAAATCCCGCCAAGTAAGTTCCCCAGGACACTCCCTGTAGCCAATGCCATTCATGCAAAGGATTGAAGCTCGCCTGATGAAATACCCTAGTCCTTTTTACCACATTCTTCCACCAAAGCATCGGTGGCTACCTCCACAACTGAGGCACCAAGATTGCTAAGAAGGAGAAAGGCTGTCATAATAGCAATTGACGAATCTGCAGCTGGAATAATTGCAATTGATCCCCATGAAATCGCTTGTAATAAGCCTAGAAAGTCAACAACCAAGGATATTTTTAGGGCTATATTTTGCTAAAGAAAAATATGATATTTTATTGATCTCCATGAATGACCAACAAGTGAAAGAAATACATGTGAAATAAAAATAAAAATGACGAGTTAGAGAGTATAAACCAAGAAAGTAAAACCTTAACATACAGAAAAATATCACAATTTTATGTACAATTGCAGACATGACTGACAGCATGGAGAGAAATGTAAAGGGTGAAGAATTACTCAGTTATTATTTCAGTATTGTCACATACAGGGAAGTGCTTGACATTTCTGACAAAACTTTTCCATCTAAAACAAAGGTGTGTCATTATGAAATAAAACTAAAAAATTAAAAATGGTGATTAAGGGAGTGCACACCAAGAAGGTAAACCCTAACATAGAGAAAAATTAAAATATCACAAATTTATGTAAAGTTGCAGACATGACTGTGAAACATGGGGAGTAATGTAAAGGGTGAAGGATGATCCAGTTATTATTTCAGTATTGTCACATACAGGGAAGTGCTTTACATTTGTAACAAAACTTTTCTGTCTAAAATAAAGGTGTGTCATTATATTGATTTAAGTGATAAGCCAGCCATCTACAATTTTGACTAACATCTAACCTTCCCAGGCTAGTACTAAAATTCCATTGGAATTCAAACAAGGAAAATAACTGAGCCACCACCCCGCAGGAACATATGCACTAGGTACAAGCAAGGGATATGAAAGCTATGCAAATAGAGATTAAGTAGAAGGCAAACATAACACCATAATGTTTTATAGAGATAAGGCAGGGATAAGCCTTAAGCAGAACAGTCCTAAGTCCCAAACATGATCAATACCCATACAAGAGGAGCTTGCCCTCTCTTCAAGGCACATAGAAGTGGATTAATGAGCTTTCACCATTCACCCCTTGTTTGAGATGACTTTCTTGGATCCTCTTGTACAATGTGATTTAGAGAGGGGCACCCTGGAGACAAGCTTCTAAACTCTGTGAGTACTACTGAGCAAAGTCATAGGACACATCCAAGTCTTAGCATACCCAATTCATCCTCAAAATAGGTTGGTTTAGAGTCTTCAGACCAGCCCAGACCTGGGCAGACTTTGCCTGATTCGGTTTGACCAAGCAAACCAGGATTTGACCTCGGCAGAGTCGGCCAACTCTCACAAGGCTCAGTTAAACCAATTGAGTCTCAGTCAAACTCAGCCATGTCTGATGGGTTAACCCAGGTCAGACAATGAACCAATGTTATAAAACCCCAAAAAGGCTATTTTCCCCTCATTTCCAGGATTTTGAGCTATTACAAAGATGTTTCTTGAGGATGAAAGGTTAGTATCATTATTCCCCAAATCTGTCACATGGCTAATCATATTAGTGTGAATAGCCAAGGGGTCTTCATCAACTTGATACACATTAGCAGCACCCTGATTGATTTTTTTACCATCTGGAATTTCCTTAGCAGGAGAATATCCCTTACTATGGTCATGATTCATCATATCCCTGTTTCCCAAGTGTTTATCTGGCATTTCCTTAGCATGAGAATGTCTTTTTCCATAATCATGACTCATCATATCCATGTTTCCCAAGTGTTTAACAATTTTGTGCCCCTCACTGGCAACAAAAATACTCAAATGTATAGAAGTCTTATGCCCATTATCAGTATGATCCAACATACAGACATTACTCATAGGTACATCACTTTGCATCCCATTGGTAGCAGCACCTTGTGTGGCTATACTTCCACTTTTCATCCCATCTGAGTTCCATGTAGAGGGAATATTTGACAAAGATCCAATGCTAATAGGTTGCTCACCAGCAGAAGAAGGAATCCTGGTATTTTTCCTTACTTCTGCAACTTCCAAAGAATAATTCATGTCTAAAAGTGTTTCATTTCTAGATATTGAATCCTTTGCTTCTAAAATTGCTGCGTTGTTAGAGTTCAAACAACGTGGTCCTTTTGAAATAGAACCAACTGAAGAAGGAAGAGATTGCTTTTCCTTTAGAAGGAGAGAGAATCTGGGAAATTTTTAAATCTCTTGATACTTACTAGAATGATAAAGAGAGTTAGAAATAGTTATTTGTTTCTTGTATACTGTGCCCTTCTAGGAAGAGCCTTGAAGGCAGTTGTTTTTTTCTTGAAGTTTTTTTACTGTACTATTCTTTGCACATTTGCAATCCAAAGCATTCATTCCACAAATAATTAGAAACGATATGTTTCTTTCTCCAGTTATGCTATAATAGTTTCTATCTCTTGTAGGCGATAGCCCCATGGGAATTGGCACTGCAGACCAGGCTAAGTATGAACATGTCACAACTACAGAACGTGGATAGTGAAGGACTTGGTGGTTATGGTTGGGCTGGACACTTTCTTGTGATTTTTGAGCTCCAAAAACAAGTGTTCAGTTTATGAGAGGCCTTAAAGCTCCCGCCTTGCAATGCATCAGCAGATTTAGATGAGGTATATTAGTGCTCTCCTATGTCAAACAATATAAATTGGTAGTGTTGGTCTCTAGATATTTTGAAGCTATGATTGCTTGGACTTGGCCTGAGAATTTGTTGCAGTAGTGTAATTTTGTTTTTCATCTTGATTAAAAGAGTTGTAAGTTGTTTCCACTAAAAATATATATTGATTTTTATTATAACACCTGTTAACATATTTATTGTAGCTATTATTGAGCACCATGGAAGCACTCCATAAAAGACGATTCTTCTTTTCAGTTCACCTTCTCTTGTTCCAACAAGGCCAGCTCATCAAGCGGCTTCCCCTAAGGTTTCACTTCCCTCTTCTCTTTTGATTTATGTTTATTGCATGTTTGGGAAAGTAGGTTTATACAGCTTTTCTCACATACACAAGTCATACATTTTACTTTTTTGTTGCTCCAGCATTTCCAACTTGTGTTTGAGTGCATTTGTTACACTTTTGCACCAAATCATACATAGCAGAATGGCGACTCCACAGGTAAAGAAATCTATTATTTATTCTTTTGGGCGTTGGATTTGAGACTTTCTTAAATCATTCATCAATTTCCATAGTTGTCATGTCATTCATTAACCACATGACATATAGGGGTGAACTCATTCACAGATTGCACTATGTATACAGGTTTCTACTTGTGCAGTCGAGCATAATTGTTTTGTGGATTCGTTGATTATATTTTCTGTTGAAATCCATTTCTTGGTTTAGAGCTGAGTTTTACTTTTCTTAGGTACTAAATAGTTGCAGATTTAGCCATTCAAGTTTAATTTTAACCAATTCTTAAATTGAATTTGTTAGATTGGATTTTCCTATTTTGCACATGATCTTGGTTATTGTTGTTAGTTGTTGAACAAGATAAATAATTTGCTTCATTGTTTTTCTAATTTACAGTTCATTATTTTTCTATTTTACAAGTGATTATTTTTTATTGGATTTTGTAGGAGTGAGCTTAACTTATAAGTGGGCCATTGAGTATGAAGAGCTCGCTACTGAGGATTTGCCATTCCGTATGAAGAGCCTGATGTTGAGGCTTTCAAGCTACTAAGTGTGGTTTTGAAGCTACTGACGTGGGATTTAAGTATGGTTTT
>LPNX010833207.1:15224-36807 GCA_001517045.1 Pseudotsuga menziesii | reverse complement strand
GTGACCAATAAATGAGATTAATGACCAAAATTCGCAAATAAAATGACCAATAATTGAGAGATACACGACCAAACAATGAGATACAAATGACCAGAAAAATGATCAAAATTCGCATATCAATGACCAAAAATTAGTTTTGGTGGCTAATTTATGGTCTTTTATTACGCGACCAAATTTGGTCATATTCTAGCTTGTCATGTGGTCATTAATTTGGTCACAAATGTGGTCATATATTTGGTCATTGATTCAAATATATGACCAAATTAATGACCAAATATATGACCAAATTAATGACCAACCGACAAGCTATAAATGACCAAAATAAAAATGACCAAGTTTGGTCATGTAATAAAAGACCGCAAATTAGCCACCAACGATCGCCAAACCAAAAGTGGTCATTGATATGCGGATTTTGGTCATTTTTTTGGTCACTAATCTCTCATTTTCCACTAGTGTGTCTTCCCTAAAGAAAGAGATGTTTGATTCCTTGACCAAGCTATTTGAAGGAAAGAACATACATCAGAAGATGACCTTAAGAGACAGGTAAAAGAAGAAGTGAAGAATGCAGAAGTGGTGATAGCCACCTTGAATGGCCTCCCAGGATCATGGGATTCATTCATGCAAGGAATGTGTGCCAGAAGGAAGTGATTACTTTCAGTTGACTCTGGGAAGAAGAAGAAGCTCGAATCATAAGAAGAGAAGAAGAAGATGGGAGCAATTGAAGATCAAGCTCTCACCATTCAAAGAAGATCCCTCAAGTGACGAGGAATATGAAAAACTCAATTCTTGAAGAACCTCTTATCCATCTTATCATTTGGATAAGAAATGATGATGTCATAAATGAAGAAGATGATGAAGTAGAAGGATCAAGAAGGAATCTACCCACGAAACGAATAAAAGATCAGTATTCAATTTTCATTTCATGATATTGTTTTGTTATACATTTGATTATATTCAGTTGATGTGTCATGCATGATAGACTGGTTGCATTAATGACAGTAGTGAGATATGGATGAATGTTGTGTTGGCTAAAAAGTTGCATGATGCATAAGAATTAGTCGTTATGAATATGTTTTATGAAATAGTTTTAACCATGCAACTGGTGCATTTGAATTGTAGGAAAGGACCTGTACAACCGCCTACAAAAAAAAGAAGGATGAGACTTGTTCCGAAGAACAAGTGATGACAATTCAATAAACAGAGACATCATGACGAAGGAAAGAGCTTCAGAGAGCGGTAGATCCACCTCGAAGGATGAAGACCACCATGGCTATGAAAGAAGCTATGATCAAAGAGTAACAATTGATCATGAGGAATGATGTATTCAGTATGGTTTTGAGACATGAAGGGAAGTATGTAGTATCTTCCATATGGATCTACAAGAACAAGTGTACAAAGCAAGTTTCATGATTTTCCTAGACTATGACATGACATACTCTATTGACAAGTATATATCAAGCATAGAACCACCTATACAGAATGAAGATGGAAGATGATACTCCACTTCAGGGGGAGTGACTACAGAAGATATCTGAGTTCGACATGGTAGGACATAATGGACAACTTCCTGATGGATCGAGACTTTACCAAGAGTAAAGTGGGTTTCAACCTTCAAGGTTGAATGCAGAAGACTAGGATATGTTGATGACCTGACAAGACGAACTCATGGAAGAATGTTATGACGAAAGAATACTAGAATGATGTTTGGGATATAGTACTCAAACTAGAAAGCAAGAATGTGGTATCTTCCAAATGGATTTGCAAGATCAAATATGTTGCTGATAGTAGTAAGGAAAGACTTGTGGCTAGAGGTTTCTATCAGAAAGAGGGAATTAATTATGAAAAGAAATTTTCCCCAGTAGCACGGTATACTTCGATTAGAGCTATCATGGCACTTGCATCCATGATGAAGTGGGACTTACACCAGATGGATGTGAATTTTTTTTTTCTGAATGGTGTGATTGAAGAAGAAGTATACATAGAATAGTCGCAAGGATCTGAAGTTGAAGACAAATGGACTCACGTATGCAAGTTGAAGAAGGCCCTCTATGGCTTGAAGCAAGCTCCCAGAGCCTGGTATGGAAGGATAGATAGTTTCCTAACGAAAGTCAATCCTAACCTTTACTTCAAGGTTATAGAAGATGAACATGTTATACTATTACTGTATGTGGATAATATATTCCTGACAGGGAATGAGAAACAGATTGTAGAATGCAAGAAGAAGCTCGCTGAAGAATTTTGAAAGACCTTGGGTTAATGCATTATTTCCTATGTCTGGAAGTATGGTAAAATTCAAAAGGAATCTTTCTCAACTAGGGAAAGTATGCAATAGAGATATTGAAAAGATTCGATATGTTGGAATACAAATCCATGGCCACACCCATGGATTCCAACTTGAAGTTGTTAGTTGATGACTCATCAGAGTTAGTGGATGTGACTCAACACAGACATATTATTGGGTCATTAAATGTATCTAACAAATACCAGACTAGACGTTTGTTTTGCTGTGAACACCTTGAGTCAGTATCTAGTTCAACCTAGACATGTTCACCAAATAGCTATAAAACATGTGATGAGATATCTGAAAGGGACTATAGACTTTGGTCTATACTATGATGGAAACCATGACTATAGATGCAGATTGGGATGGAAGTATCTCAGACAGAAAAATCACATCAGGTAGATGCTTTTGTTTGGGGTTTGCTATGAGTTCATGTTTTAGCAGGTAACAGTCCAGTGTTTCTCTTAGAACGACAAAAGCAGAATACATAGCAGATTGCTATGCTAAGTTGTGAATCCATATGGCTTCAGAAGCTTATATCAGGTCTCCTTGACCTGAAGATGGATACTACAATGATTCTATGTGATAACAAGAGTTGTGATAACATAGAACCCTGTGTTCTGTCGTAACACATAGAAATCCAGTATTTCTACATACGGGATAAAGATGCAGATGATGATGTTTTAGTATATACATACTGTAGATACAAATGATGGTGATTTAGTATTTCTATACTGAATATAGGTATGATGATGTTTCAGTATTCCCATATTGAAGATATAGATGATGATGATTTCGGTATTTCTATACTGAAGATATAGATGATAATGCTTTCAGTATTCACATACTGGAGATACAGATGGTGATAGTTCAGTATTCACATACTGAATATGTAGATGATGATGGTTTAGATGATGATATGCTGACAAAGCCTCTATCTCGGGTAAAGTTTGAACACTTTTGAGACAAGCTTGGTGTAGTTCAGAAAAACCTTCCTCGAAAGGGGGAGTAGTGATGTTGTAGTGGGATTGTATCATCCCTGGGCACTTTCCCTAAAGTGAACCGGGGACATCGGTCCTTGAGAATGAAGTGGGATTGTTTCATCCCTGGGCACCTGCCCTAAAGTGATCCGGGGACCTTGGTCCTCGAGAATGTAGTGGGATTGTATCATCCCTGGGCACCTGCCCTAAAGTGATCCGAGGACCTCGGTCCTCGAGAATGAAGTGGTATTGTATCATCCCTAGGCACTTGCCCCAAAGTGATCCGGTGACCTCGATCCTCGAGAATGAAGATGGATTGTATCATCCAGGGACATATATCCATAATAGATCCGGTGACTTCGGTCCTCGAGAATGTAGTAGGATTGTATCATCCTTGAACTTCGGTTTAGAATGGATCCGGTGAACTTCGTTCATCGAGAATGTGGCAGGATTGTATCATCCTTGAACTTCGGTTCAGAACAGATTCGGTGAACTTCGATCATCGAGAAGGTGGAAGGATTGTATCATCCTTGAACTTCGGTTCAGAACGGATCCGGTGAACTTTGGTCATCGAGAATGTGGCAGGATTGTATCATCCTTGAACTTCGGTTCAGAACGGATCCGATGAACTTCAGTCATCGAGAAGGTGGCAGGATTGTATCATCCTTGAACTTCGGTTCAGAACGGATCTGGTGAACTTCGGTCATCGAGAAGGTGGCAGGATTGTATCATCCTTAAACTTCGGTTCAGAACGGATCTGGTGAACTTTGGTCATCGAGAAGGTGGCAGGATTGTATCATCCTTGAACTTCGGTTCAGAATGGATCTGGTGAACTTCGATCATTGATAAGGTGGCAGGATTGTATCATCCTTGAACTTCGGTTCAGAATGGATCTGGTGAACTTTGGTCATCGAGAAGGTGGCATGATTTTATCATCCTTAAACTTCGGTTCAGAACGGATCCGGTGAACTTCGGTCATCGAGAAGGTGGCAGGATTGTATCATCCTTGGACTTCAGTTCAGAACGGATCCGGTGAACTTCAGTCATCAAGAAGGTGGTAGGATTGCATCATCCCTGGACTTTAAGTCCAAAAGAGATCCAAAGACTTCTTTGTCTTTGTACTGTGATTTGCAGGTTGTTGCTGATGATGATGATGTTTCTGATTGAAATATCAGAGTGTGATGATGATGATGTTTTTGATTGAAATATCAGAGTATTTTTATGATGATGTTTTGATGATGATTTGATGAAGATGTTTTTTATCGAAAGATCAGAGTGGTTTGATGATGATGTTTTTTGATCGAAATATCAGAGTATGATGATGATGATGTTGCTGCTGAAGTTGTTACTGATCGAAAGGTCAAAATGTTGAATATGTTGTTGCTGATTGAAAGGCCAAAGTGCTGAAGTTGTTCTTGATCGAAAGGTGAAAGTGCTAAAGATGTTGTTGCTGATCGAAAGGTCAAAGTGCTGAAGTTATTGCTGATCGAAAGGTCAAAGTGCTGAAGATGTTGCTGATCAAAGCAGTCAAAGTATTGATGATGCTGAAGACTGAAGATTGAAGATGAAGACTACATGATGTTGAAAAGCTTCCAATGATTTATAGATGTGTTACCCTAATGATGTTGATGATGTCCTCTATTTCTCTCCTATCATTGTTGTTGTTGATGTTGTTGTAGAATACCCTTCTCGTTAAGGGGGAGTGTTGAAATATTGTAACTTCGAAGAATATTCTATATGTATCTTTTTTGTGGTCCCCGATGGTCCTACCGGGAGAACCACTTGTATTACTTTGTACCCCGATGCTTCTAATTGGAAGAACTAAGAAGAGTCACGAGGTAGTCCCCTCTAATTGTAAAGGTGGGTCATTAGCACCCCAGTGTCGTGACTTGAGCCTACATGTGTAACTTGAGTCTACATGATTTAACTCGAGCCTACATGTCGGATGAGTTAATTAAAGTGAACGAATGAATATAAATGGAGGTGTAGTGCTCCTCATTTGGAGCACACACATTGTCACTTGTGTAGCACACTAGTGGAGAAGAGAGAAGTAGCTAGAGAAGGAGGAGGATCAGGCTTTGATCTCCTTGTTGGTTTTATCTTTTATCTTTTGGGGCATCTATATTGAGAAAGCTTTTGCTGGGTTTTTCCTAGGATAAATCTTTGTGTTTTTTTTGTATGGTTTTGCTTTTCTATCTTTTAGTGATCATGTTTATATGCTTTTGTTATGAAATTGAAATGAAATACTGATGATCTGGCTTAGCATATGAAAATTTAACAGATCTTGGTTAGCTTACCCGGAAAGTCTACGTTTTCAAGTTTTCTCATTGTTTCTGATTTGTCATGATCGTACAAGGTGCACGACAAAAGAGCATACGTAGCCGAGAAGACAGGAAAAAAAACTTTCCCTTACTGTTTCTGATTCGTCGCGATCGCGCAAGGTGCACGACAAAGAACATACGCAGCCACAGAAGGCAATAGTCTGAGACTAAAATAGTAAAGATCTAATAATAAAATTGATAAAATATGAGAGATTAAAAAAAAAAAAAAACAAATCCGTCACTGTAACATTATACCTTCAAATTTGCCAAAATAGGTGTTTCTAGAACAAACGGAAATAGTTTTAGATGAAATGAAAACTATTTTCTAATGGAAATGGAACTCCAAATGCAATGGAATAGCTCCCATAGGCCACAAATGTACAGAAAATCCAAAACCAGAAACCCTTTCAAAGTTTCGATAACATCGATTCCAGATCTTGATCAGAACCAAAAGCGGCTCTTCATAAACGCTCTGATACCATGTTCAGGTACACAGGGTACTCCAAAAATACTGAACACCTTGAGCAACCGCTTCACACAAATAGATCCTAGATCAACACACCGATGTTTGTCACGTGTTTAAAACTCTCAAGAGGGAAATAGTCCACAGCCCCAGCCAAATAGCTACTTGGAGAAATTTATTATGCAAAAGAAAGAAAGTTACATGAGCTTCTCATAATCGATCAACTAGCCAAGGACCCTCCATGTTCTTTAAATAGAGATCATGGACCAATCGAGTGTTTAGCCACGGATCAATGGTAGGTATGATCTAAGAGAAGTTGAACCGTAGGATCACTCTATGTCTTGAACATATCATGACCGTCGGATTATAATATTTACAAATGCATACTAAAGAAACATGCTTTTACCTAACGAATATATTACACAAGTTGATCTTAACTAACTCCTAAGTGTCTAAATATCCTAACATAGCTTGCCTTGATTGCTTAAATATCTGGCGCAGATCCCGTGTTTTTATCTTTCTCCTATGGCTGGCCTAATAAGTAAGTAATACAATAGGGGGATAATAATGTATCCAGAAGGTGATTTATTTATTGACTTGGGAAGCTCTCGATTATTGATAAAAGAACTCAACTCACACTTCCATGATTGGGTCTGGTCTTGGCTCTGGTGTAGCAAAATAGACAAGGTGCTAGGGAATGAAGGAAACTAAAAAAATGAGTACTTAATGGTTTCTAATTACATAAAGTGGGGAATTACTAGCTTGGAAGCCTAAAATTCACTCACCCGGTGCCAGAATAACTCCAACGATTAACTTGCAGAGTTTCCTTCTTAGCGAACGCCATTATATATGTAATAACGAGTCAATTGCTAAGGTCATCCAATTCATTGACACGGACGTCATATCTTCTTGTCATTCATAGATAAGTAGCAATAACAAAGAGAGACCACCACCTGAAGCGAGGGAAGCTTATCCTTATATTATAATATATAATTGACTATGTTGCAGGGAAACATCACTTTTTAGGTAGTTACAGGTCAAGCAATTAAATTATCCTACTTTACAAGTAGCTCAACCTCAATGATGAACGTCTATACTATGGAATAATTGGACAAGGCCTTCCTTTAGACGTGGCCTTAGTCAAATCGATATTTTTTATTACTCAAGAACCGCTCCCCTATTTGATTGACTATACTCCCTCTCATTTATAACAGGTTCGGTAAAATAATGTGGATGTTCCAACCCACCACTAGGTATTATAAGAAATTAAAACCCCATCCCTAGTCGCCTGATCGTAGGAAATGGTGTATGCAGGCTGGAGGTTACCTTGGGTCGCTGGCTCATTGGAGCCGGCGGTGGGTCCTCACTTCATTTGGGAAGGTGGACATATGCACACTTGTCAAACATGATTGTAACCATGAAAACGTAGCCACCCAAAGAACAAGCAATCTGTTGTCTATCCTTCATCCAATCTCTATGCATGGAAACCATTTTGCAAAAGAAACTAACACTCCTTGCCACATGCATGCCATGCAATCTGTTGTCAAGGTCGTCTTAGCCATTCATAACATATCTAGCCAATGGGCCTATATTGTGAGGGTTGTCCTAACCAGGTATTGCATTGCTAGTATGCAGGGAGGATTCCAAGCATAGAATGGTCATCATTGCTAGTATTGTATCATTGACATTTATATTGCCCATCTTAGAACAGCGACAAATGAATAACCTGCTAGAAAAATGTCTGCAAATGTGTTAAATTCATTAAATGGGTTGGTTTTCCAAAGCCCATTGTACACATGAACAATCAAATAAATTCAATGCATCCAACAAAATGCCTAGCAAACACATTTAAAATTTCAGCTAGAGTTTCTGTCTCAAAAAAATGGGAGCTTTACAGAGTGAATTACAGCTCTGCCACTATGCAGTGACTTAATGTTCCCATTCAAGTTTTTAGAATTGCAGAACTTATCAATGGATTGTCTTCTTCTCTCTACCTTTCATATTGATCAATTTGCTTTGAATTTCTTTCCAAGATCAATGATATAGAGATGCTCAAATACGCTCATATTGAATTTATCAATTTTCTTTGAATTCCTTTCCATATTGATCAATACACTAAAATAATCCCTTCCATTTTGTTTATGTATATCTTGTATGCGAAGAGGGTGCATGTTATAATTTCTTCCATAACTTTGTCGATTTTAAGAATTCTGCTTGGGACTAAGTTTTAGAGGTTGCTGCATACTTTTGATGAATCAATTTATGAGAGATTTATATGATTTTCCATAGTCCCCTAGATTTGTAGTTTGGATTTTCAATTTTCGGTTATTTGTCATGTTAACAGTTTACTAATTGTTATACTATATAAGCAATCCATTATATCATGGAATGAGTATAATAAAGACTAATGGTATTTCATGTGCAGGTAGTAATGATAGAGGCTCATGCAAGTATAATAAAGACTAATGGTATTTCATGTGCATGCGGTATCAATAAAGGCTCATGCAATGTATAATGCAGGAATGGCAGGATTGACATATTGGAGCCCTAATGTGAATATATTTCTAGATCCCAGATGGAGACGAGGTCAAAGACTCCAAGAGAGGATCCTTTGGTTGCTAGTAAATATGCTACTTACTATGTAAGAGGATTGCAGTCAACACATGGTCGAAATCTTAAGAGATTGATCGCTTCCATTTGGACACCAAGGTATACAATTAGCTTATTTAGATTATGTAAGATTGGTAATTCAAATTTCATAAATCCATTTGTTATATAATATATGCTCCTAGGTGGTGATTTTGATCTCAAAGCTGGAACAACAATTACAGGTTACACAACAAGAATTGGAGGACACTTATAACCCACCATTTAAGAGATGTGTGATCGATGGTCATGTTGCAAGTGTCATGTGTTCTTACAACAAAGTTAATGGATTTCTTTGTTGATCTATCGTTTCAATAGGTACATCAATGAGAAGGTGAATCCACTATTAATTTTTTATGGTTATATCAGATCTTATACCATTTAGCATCATAACAGTATAACCATAAGCAAAAAGATCACTGAAAGATAGACAAGCACAACCACAAAAAATAACACAAAGATTTATCCTGGGAAACCCTCATGGGAAAGAAAAACCAACAAAAAACTTCCTCTGTATAAGATGTATAAAAGACAAACCCAAAAATAGGTTTTCTCCTCCTTTTGTTCTCTCTCTCTCTCTCTCTCTCCTATGCGCTACACAAGTGAGCGAGTCTAATAAAAACCACAACTCCTCTATTTATACATATGTGTCAATTGACTTTCGTACTAGACAAGTCAGCCCCAATAAACTGTCTGGGCCGACTTCACCTAGGAATACTCAAAAACAATATATTATATTAGGGTACTAAAGACCTGACACAAGTGGAGGCTTTAGTAACACCCCGTTGGAGGAAGAATAACATCTCCCTTAGGTTACATCAGTAAAAATACATTTAGAATATCCTTTGAAATTACAATATTTCAACACTCCCCCTTAACAAGAAGTTAATTCTATTGACAGCATCATCACATACTATAGGAGAACAGAGAGACAGTTACAACAGTACATTGTGGTAATACATATATACGTCACAAGAAGTTTTCCACAATTAGTAACTTGGAACAGTTACTCTTTATCTTCTGCATCACATGATCACTTGATCCTTTTGCGGAAATGCTTAGATGTTTTGATCCTTCGTAGAAACACTTCGATATTCTAATCCTTTGCAATAGTACTACGATATTCTGATCCTTTGCAGCAACACTTCGATCTTTCGATCCTTTGCAACAACACTTAGATCTTCTCGATCCTTTGTAGCAGAACTTTGATCTTCTCGATCCTTTGCAGAAGCACTTTGATCTTCTCGATCCTTTGCAGCAGCACTTCAATCTTCTTGATCCTTTGCAGCAGCACTTTGATCTTCTGCAGCAGCCTTCAGATCTTCTCAATCCCTTGTAGCAGCACTTCGATCCTTTCGATCCTTTTGCAGTAGCACTTCGATCCTTTTGATCCTTTGCGGCAACACTTCGATCCTTCTTGATCCTTAGCAACCACACTTCGATCTACTCGAACCTTCTCTACTGTACTTCGATCTAATTGATCCTTCACCACCACACTACCTGCAGTACACATGATCTATTTGCGGGATGATCAATGTCGATCACTTTAGGACATAAGTCCAAGGATGATGCAATCCTCCATTAGCATGATCCATGAAATCGATCAGCTAAATCATCTACAACTAAATGTAGATTTCAACCGCACCCAATGTCGGCCCTATTGTCTGGGAGGACTCATCGTAGACCATCCATACCACACAGGTTAGGACCACTCACAAGTGAGTGTTATGCTATGGTATCTACACTCACGTGTAAGTATACTCTACCATGTATTAGTATTGTATGCAGAGCATATCTCGACCACGTTGAAAATGTCGGCCCAACGTAGAACATCCATACCACACAGGTTAGGACCACTCCCAAGTGAGTGTTATACTACGGTATCTATACTCACATGTAGGTATACTCTACCATGTATGAGCATTGTCTGCAGATCAGATTTCGATCTCATTCAAAATGTTGGACCAACGTAAAACATCCATACCACATAGGTTAGGACCATTCCCAAGTGAGTGTTATACTACGACGTCAATGAGGACTCATCATAGAGCATCCATACCACACAGGTTAGGACCACTCCCAAGAGAGAGTTATTCTATAGTATCTACATATGAATGTATGCATACTCTCCATACAAGAGTATTGTCTGCGGAGCAGATCTTGACTGCATACAAAATTTCAATCTTGTCGTCCGTGAGGACTAATTGTAGAGAATACATACCACACATGTTAGGACTACTCTTGAGCGAGTGTTATTCTACAGTATCCATAACTGAATGTATGTACTCTCCATACGAGAATAACATCTACAGGGACATCCTTAGTTAGTAGGACTACTCTCATGAACAAAGTGTTATACCTGCTATCATCAAGAGAGGATGCTATCATCCACAGGTGAATGTGGGTACTCTCCATGCGAGAGTAATATCTGCAGGGCCATCCTTACCTAGTAAGGACCGCTCTCATGAACAGAGTGTTATACCTTCCATCCTCAAGAGAAGATAATGTTGTCCACAAATAAATTTCAGACCTTTTCAATGTATTCAAGTGCACTTGGGCTCTTCCATGCTTGAGCATCACTGTCATCCCATCATCGATGTCAGCCTCATCGTCTCTCCCCATTTTTTGGGAGGATCCATATTATCAACCTTCTCCCCCTTTGTCCGAGGAGGGTTCATAGTCTCAACCTGTTCTTCCTTTTCGAGGATAGTCCATATCTTTGATTTGTTCCTCCTTTCTAAAGAAATTCCATATCTTTGACTCGTTCTTCCTTTCTGAAAAAAGTCCATATCTTCGACTTTTTCTTCCTTTTTTGTTTCGAAGAGATTCAATATCTTTGACCTATTTATCCTTTCTGAGAAGGGTCCATATCGTCATCGTTCCTCCATGCGAGGAAGGATCTATATCATCATCACTTTTCCTCCTTGCGAGGAAATTATTCAGTATCAACATCACTATTCCTCCTTGCGAGGAAAGTCTTCAGTATCAACATCACTGTAGGATCCTTGTGAGGAAATTCTTTTCAAACCAAGCTTGATCACCACATCAACAACTTGCTCACCGGTACCCACATACTAGGTTTTTATATCTCCCTTCAGTACCATATCCCATAGGATTCTTTGTCATCTTTATGCAACTCTAGTTGTCATAAAGAATCACTGTGGTATCCAACTCCATGTCAATAGTCCTGACATCATCTTTCTGAAGCCATATGGCTTATCAAATAGCGGAGCAAGTTGAAATGCACTATGCTTCAACTATGCTGAGAGAAATACTGGACTAAACCACGAGATCATGGCGGATCCTAGACCATAACATCCATTCGAGGTGTTATTCCTATATGTGGCACTTCCTACCCAAGCTGAATCCGTATATCCATATAATCTATAGTCATGATCTCTACCACAGTATAGTCCCAAGTCTGTCGTACCTTTATGGTACCTCATCACATTCTTTGCAACTATCAGGCGAACCCATCTAGGTTTAACTCGATACTGACTCAAGGTTTTCACAACAAATAATATATTTGACCTTGTGTTCATCAGATACATCAATGACTCAATAATCTATCTGTACTGAGTTGTATCCACGAACTCTGATGTCTCATCATACAACAGCTTCATGTTGGTATCCATGGGTGTGGCCATGGCTTCACAATCCAACATATCAAATCAGCATACTTTCCCTAGTTCAGAAAGACTCCTTCTGGGCTCTACCACACTTTCATCCCTAGGAAATAATGCATCAATCCAAGATCTTTCATCTGGAATTATTCAACTAGCTTCTTCTTGCAATCTATGATATATTTCTCATTTCCAGTCATAAATATGCCATCCACATATAACAACAGTATGTCAGGTTCATCATCCATAACCTTAAGTTAAAGGTTAGGATCAACTTTACTCTTGGTAAAGTCCATTCTTTTCAAGAAGATATATATTTTGCCATACCAAGCTCTAGGAGCTTGCTTCAGTCCATACATATCCTTTTTCAACTTGCATACATGATTCGCTCTGTTTTTTACTTCAAATCCTTGTGTTTGTTCTATGTAAACCCCTACCTCAATCACACTATTAAGGAAGGATTGTATTTACATCCATATGGTGTATACCCCACTTCATCAAGGAATCAAGTGCCATGATAGTTCTGATGGAGGTATACCTTGCTTCCTAGAGAAAGTGTCTCTTCATAATCAATTCCCTCTCTCTAAGAGAATCCTTTAACCACAAATATTTCCTTCCATCAGCAACATGTTTTATCTTGTAGATCCACTCAGAAGATACAACACTCTTGCTTTCTGGTTTGGGTACTATATCCCAAACATCATTCTAGTATTCTTCCATCATTGCTTCTACCATGAGATCATTCTGTTAGGTCATCGACATATCTCAGTCTTCTGCGTTCAACCTTGAAGGTTGGAACCCACTTTACTCTTGGTAAAGTCTTGGTCCGTCTAGAAGTTGTCCATCCCATTGTACCATGTCGAACTCAGAGATATTCTGCAGTCACTTCCCCTGAATCAGAGCATCATCCTCCCTTTGCATTCTGTACTCTATGTATCGAAACATTTTGTATTGGAGTGACAGGTAGCATCCTCTACTACTGTGTATCCATCTTAGGTTACTATATACCAAGATCCCTTCATCTTGAACTTTGTCAAAAATTTCATCTTGCACCCATCTGTGAGCTTGCTGTCTTCTATAGGTTTGCATCTTCAACCTTGTAGCAAAGGTTAAGATATTCATCACTCTAGGTGATCTTCCAAGCTCATGTATGTGCTTATCTATGGGTTCCTTATGAGCTCATACAAAGCCTATTCTGCACAGGTGGTTTGATATATACTTCTACTTCACTGGAGAAGTGTGTCTAGTCAATAGAGTATGTCATGCCATAGTCTATTCTTTTTTATACAAACCATGAACCTTGCTTTGTATAATTTTTCTTGTATATCCATATGGAAGACACTACGGACTTCCGTTCAGATCTCAAAATCATATCCTAGACATCATTCCCCATGATCAACTGTTACTCTTTAATCATAGCTTCTTCCATAGCTGGATGGGTTTGCATCAATGATGTCACCCAACTGTGTCACACAACTAGAGTGTGTCCGAGTCCTCTTCCTTTGGTTTGGAAGTCCCGTCATATTTTTCTTCATCTTGGAATATCTCTTATGCCCAAGATGGTCTTCATATCTCGAGGTAGATCTACTGCTCTCTGAAGCTCTTTCTTCCATCATGGTGTCCCTGACCCTAGGAACTTCAGGTTCATTTTTATTGGAGTGAATATTGAATTATCATCACTTGTTCTTCGGAACAAGTCTCATCCTCCTTTTCTTGTAGGCGGTTGTACGCGACCTTTCCTACAAGTCAAATGCACCAGTTGCATGGTTAGAACCATTTCATAGGACATATGCATAAGGACAAATTCTTATGCATCATGAAACCATTATATCATGCATAATACACAACATATACATGAAAGACAATTCAGATGCTTATCTTTTTTTTGTCTTCATCTCCTTCTGGATATGCAACTTATTCTTTGACCACTGAGATTGCTTCAATCTCATGCTTGCTTGAAAGATTTTCTGAAATGTTGCTTCTGGTGGACCTAGGGTTTGACAAAGAAACCCTAATTTTTAAACTAAGGTGTATTTCAGATCTGATTGGATAGAAATATGCATCTCCTCAAGGCGATCTGAGCAGTATACTCATTTTCCCAAAACTGTGATCAGAACTGCAAAATATATGATGCCCTAGTTTTCTTCAATTTCTTCTATATAAATTCCTGATATTGTTTCTATGGTATATCCAAAAGTAATGCTCCTATGTGCTTGAAAATTTGCACTGAGATAGCCTCGTCTATCCTATTTCCAACACCACAGGTTAGAACAAAAATAGTTTCACCAATTGTGACTTATGCGCTTTTTCCCGAGGTGACTTATTTCTGGAATGTTCAGCATAGAGAACTTGTATGGACTTCCACGTGTCACTGTTTCACCTTCAAGGTCTAAAACTTTTACCACATAAAGTACAGTCCGTTCCCTATATCGAAAATCTGGTGAAATTTTATTTGTATCTTCATAGCTATATATATATCAATTCTCCCTAGGTGTCTTGTTTAGGGCTATAACCTGGGAGAGGACGAAACCCTGACTTGGAGGAATCATATATCCCAAAATATAGCGAATATGAGGCTAAAACATTTATAGACGGTACATCAGGAATTTATCTTCGGCCTGTGAAATTTTTGGCTCCTGATACTTCTCCAATATCTAGATATAGAGAATGTACCAAAACTACTAGTTTTAGTATTTTAGGGTTTTTAAGCATGAAACCCTAATCTTCAATAGCTGTAGCAATGTTTCGGCTACACAACGAATTATTTTAGGGTGGCTCTGATACCATGTTAATTTTTTATGGTTATATCATATATCATAACATTTAGTAGCATAACAGTATAACCATAATAAAAAATATCACTGAAAGATAGACAAGCACAACCACAAAAAAAGAACACAAATATTTATCATGGGAAACCCTCATGGAGAAGAAACTTCCAGCAAAAAATTCCTTTGTATAAGATGTATAAAATAAAAGCCCAAAAACATATTTTCTCCTCCTTCTGTTTTGTCTCTCTCTCTATCTCCTATGCACTATACAAGTGAGTGAGTCTGTATTCAAATAAGAACCACAACTCCTCTATTTATACATATGTGTCAATTGACTTCTGCACTAGACAAGTCGGCCCCAATAAATTGTCTGGGCCGACTTCACCTAGGAATACTCAAAAACAATATATTATATTATTTATTAGGGTACTAAAGACCCGACACAAGTGTAGGCTTTACCTCATGAATCTATGATGACTAAATACAATAGTAACACCCCGGCGAAGGAATAATAACATCTCCCTTGGGTTACATAAGCAAAAATACATTTAGAATATCCTTTGAAGTTACAATATTTCAAAATCAACTGGGACTAGCCTTCTTGCAAGGGTTTGGGAATTTCCCAGGACCATAAATGCTACAAGTTTTTCATATGCCTTGTTAGAAGAATAATTTTGTGTAAAATTGGAATTAACATTTGTTGTTTTCTTGAATCCCCATTGTTGGCAGAAAGCAAGAACAATTTTCAGGAGAACAACCCGTTGTACAAGTAGTGCATAAGCAGTGTAAAGCAATTAAATTGAGATATATCACTGATGGAAATTTTCTCTAGTGTGTGAGTAAATGGATAAAACAAAAGGTTTCAAAGTTAGAGAACCATGGAAGCAACCATGTGGATTTGGCACTGTCGTTAGCACATAAATGAGGTGACCATGGCCTAAGCAAGTTCTTACTTTGCGATATTCTCAAAAGTTTGCAAGGATTAATAGTATACTAAATTTTCCTTTGAAATTCATAAATTTCCATTTTAAAATTTATAAATTGAGTTGTCTCACCAATTTTACTATAGCATCTGTATTTCAATTTGCCTTTATAATTGTATATTTTTCTAATGGTTAGAGGGAATCATCTTGATTGTCAAAAACTAGGTTTTCCCTTACCAGTCTATCAATCTATGTTGGTTGACCTGTGAGCAGAACTAGAACATCATTCCATTTCAACTTTTCTCTCTGACTATTATCTCCTTTTCTTAGCCCATGTGTCCACTCCCAATAATTCCCATGCCAATTTGACATGTGTCTGTATTGTCAATGAAGGAGATAAACTATCGCCAAATTAATGCCAATGACTCCCTACCTCAATAGCTCCCTATAGTAAATAGGAAGGAATTGGTTCACTTTTAGTTTGTTATCTACACAAAAAATATTGAATTATTAACTAATTAAATTGTAGAATCGAAACTACTATACATAGGTAGCAAAACAAGATGATTTGCACAAAATGGTACATACCTTATGAGCAAGGAAACCTTCCAGAAAATCAAGATTCTTTTCTCCAACACATCCTTCTAGCAAAACAAAATTCTCTGTAAGAACAAAGAAATTATTTGTAAGAGTCTAGATGAGGATGAAACGAGCAAAGAAATTGTTTGTAAGATTCTAGATGAGGATGAGGCAGTGCAGGTGTAGGAGGCGGGATACTTGATTTATTACAATTTATTACTTGATTTATTGTAATCACCAGGCTAGGTTTTTTCCATCTCTCGTCTCATAGTGAAAAACCAATTATTTTCTATTTCTAGACACCATATCAACAACAATGCGGTTGTGTAATTATCGATTGGTTATAGATCCCTAAGATCTAATGTGCTTAGTTAGGGGTTCTTAAGATCTAATTTCTAAGTTTTTCCCTCAGGTTTTGGGTAAATTTTACATATTATATTCGGTGAGAAGATATTATAGCCATAGAAAATCCGGCCAGACCGAGATCTGGATGCTCATATATAGATAAAAGCTAGGTGTAATCATGGTATTTTGCACTTAATAGGCGTCATTTCGACATTCCTTTTCTTTATTGTATCGAGAACTAGTAGACCGCAGGTATATACATAGATGACCATGCCGCATGTACATCATCCATGTAGCTGTAGGATAGTTATACAGATAGATGACCATGCTGCCTGTATCTAAATATATCATCCATGTAGCTGCATGATAGTTAGTGCCTGGGATAAGTGTCATTCATTTTGTTTCTTTTCAATTTTATTTTGAATAGTTATTGATGAGTATGGTTTGTAACATTGATCGATAGAACTTTGATTAACCTCAGCAAGTTATTGACGGACTGCAATAATTGCACAGGTTGTTGGCAGTGATCGATGCTAGCTATGAGAAGAGACTGTCAGGATTTGCATTAAATATAATTTTCAATTCCCAAGATTTACGTCGTCACCCCGCCAATAACACCCTAATTTGATCAGCCAATGAAATCACAGTAAAATAGAATTAAATATTTAATCAAATAATATAACATTCTACCTAATGTCAAGCTATGGAAAAGCAATTAAAATTTATAGTCAAAAATCAAATTAATATTGTTCAACTGCATATCGATTACAATTGTACACTACCTATAGGCAGGTACAATAATATATAAATGTTTATATGCATGCAAGGCTATGGAGCAGGGATGCAAAGCTCAAAATCTTTTGTTTTATTATTAAATTGTGTCTTAACATTTCACTTCAACTAATACCTTGTTATTATGTCCCCGACAGGGGATATATATGATTCGCACAGGTAGATTAATTTAGGAGGTAGGTTCAAATATTTTGGTTTTTAAATGTTTTTGCTATAGTTTGAAATAATTTTTATTTTTGATATTTTTTAAATTTTGATTTAACTTGGCTCTTATTCGTTATGTGTAGGTGACGTTAGTATGGGATTTTGTGTCCCAAGACCCGGCAGCGAGCTGATGTAAGCAAGCATTGTGATAATTATTATTCCCTGAAGGTAATTATGTATTCGACAGGGCTTTTACATTCATGCCATATTATTTGTATTTCTTTATGATATTGTTTTACAAGTAAATTAAACCATTTTCCTATGTTTTTTTCATCTACCCTCTTACTAGGTCACTACTAGCTCTCTTTGGTGACGCCTGACAATTGTTTGGTACAGGAATCCCGACAATTGTTTGGTACAAGAAGTCGAGATGCATGCAGTCCATTACTCTAACGCTCTAACATGGATTTTGTAACTCCTGTCCAGCTACATGCAATCTTTCTGCATGCAACACTCCACCTGGATAAGGCCATGGCAGCACCAACGAAGATACCTTTCTTCATTTTTGCTTTCCTCTATGCAATATAGAACACTTATAGTGATGCATATGTTAATGGAAATGACAACCGAATTAATACAACGGATGAAAATGCGCTCAACCCACTCCTTTTGGTATGAAGAAGAAATTGAATACAATCCTTGCTGGTGTTTCTCGCTAAATAGGTCAATTTTGTAAACCTGCGGAACTGAATTGTAATAACTTACCGTTGATTTTTGTATCACAAAGATTTTCGAGCTTGAATGTGGGTATATATAAAAACAAGTACTTTTTTCACTAAATAATGAATATTGTTGTCTTCGCAGCATTCTTCATACCGAAGTGAACAATTACCAGGATATAGTGCTGCTCGATACAAAACCATTAGGTAAGGTAAATATAGGAAGTACACTATCAACAAATATATAAAATAAATATTGTGAATTATATTTTCTCTGAATGTCAATAAGCCTTGCTTTCTCTTGTGGGCATGTGCTTGTTATAGGTGTTTGTTATAGACAGAAAGTTGCAAAGCGCAGAAGTGGAAGAGTTTATCTATCACAAATTACTATTGTGGACGAGTTTATCTATCACAAATTACTAGTGCATCCAACGTTAGTCTGTCACTTGAATGTAAGTCCCCTGGGAACTCCACCTAGTGAACACGCTACGGCTATAGGTAAGAATAACGTATATAACTATGGAGGATATCACTATGATATGCTGTCGCTATAGGGAAGGTATAGTGCGGTGGAAGGTTCTCAATTTGTAATCCTGTTATGTATCCTTGCCCGATGCGGCCTTGCGGTTCCTTCTATTTTTTGGTTTCCACATCGCTGCGGAAATAACTGTGAAACGTTTGAACAGTGCCTCCACAGTCAAATTAACTCCACAAAATAATAATAATCTGATGTAGTCCTCACATTGATATGGTGCACCGGGAACTATTTAATTCAACAATATTGCGTTAGTCGATGTCTCATATTATGAGAGCACAAGCGCGTTGGTGGAGATAAATTTGACACTTAGAACCCATGTAGGTCTACCTAGATGAGCTTCATAGTCTGAGGTAAATTCAACAATCAACAGTAGTATCCGGTATGACCCAAAGTTGAACGCAACTATTTCACATTCCTTGGTTTTGGTAGGTTAAAAATTACTGAAACAAGGACATTTATACTCTTGGCCAGTGAAGTGATCCTTTTCTTGATAGCCAATGATGGTTTCTGTCAATGACAGTTAATGACGATTATGCTATAAATAAAAATATATTTCGTAGGGTTATGCTAGAAATAAAAATATTTTCTGCGAAATATAGTTTCAACAATATTTTTATTCTTTTCACTGTAAATTAATGTTTTTTTGATCTTTTAAAATTAGACTCTATGGGGTTGATAGGGGCATCTAAGTCTACATTTGTTTGACTGGGACTTCTGCATAAGTCTCCTTCATTATGTTCTCCTATTGTGACAATTAAATGTACAAGATGTCCAATGGCAATTCCACGATCTTGTCGGTTTCTAGATGGCAGTTCCATGGTCTTGTCGGTTTCTAGTGCTTTTAGCTCTCTGGAAAAGTCAGCAGAATGTGAATCTCTCATGATCTCTTGCACCTCAATAAACACAGCTGTGAGGACTTCCTTTTCACTTTCATCTTTTAGTTTAAATGTTAAAAATCTAAATATATATAAAAAGAAAATTCTAAGTTTATATCATTTAATTCTATTAAAAATATAAATCAAAACCAAAGGTTTGTATATTATATATTTTATTTTGACAAATCAATTAACCTCTTCATGCAGTTTACAAAGGTCTAGATCTACACGCGATTTATGAAGGAATGGATCCCCACCCGCAAGAACCCGGCTTGGCTTTAAAGACAAATAAATGATAAAAAACAAATATATTGCATATAATTAATTTTAGTGATAGATGTGAAATATATAATATAACAAAAACATATATGTATTATTTAGGTGTGTCCATTTACTGGTCATGTGTGTACAAGTCTCAATCTCCTTCCACTGTTAAATTTTGCAAACACGACGACAATCGAAAATAAGAGGTAATAAACAAAATCAGTCTAAAATGTCAAATTTTTATAAAAAATATATATATTAACCAAAATTAAATTAAATAAATATATCATGATTTCTTGAAAAAGGAAATCATAACCATGCTTTCTTGAGAGAGTTGTGTTTTCTCTGATTTTAGGGATTTTACTGACGGAGCACTTAGAGGAACTCATGGTGGATTAAATGCAAGGAGTCAGTCATATGCTTACTTTGTTACTAAAACTATATCTTCTTATGTTTTTGTGGGTTGGCAGCCCGATTATTAATTGTTGATATATAATCTCCAATCATCCAGTGAAGCTTCTTCATCCTTTCATCAAGGAATGGACGACCTGTCAGCAAGCCATGGCTAACAAGTAGTAGAAGTGAAGTGGAAGAGGAAGAGAAAGGCGAGGATGGAGAAATGACCGTTGGAATGGAAATGGAGATAGAGCATGATTCTAAAATTATTTAATCCTTTGAGACTGGATAAATTTGAAGTTAAATATACAAATGACTAAAACGCTAACTTTTGTAAATGTGTAATCAAAATATATAATGTAGAAATGTATTTTATAAAAATAAATATTATTCTTATTATTATAAAATAATACATTAAAATTAATCAAATAAAAAAACTATCAAACAAGCAAGCCTTGAACTTTGAAGTTTGGCATCAGAATTCACATATACATCAACGGGTTCACATCACTTGTACGAAACAGTTGATGTTGCCTGTGCTTTTGTACCAGGCTTATTCATTTCATTTATGTGACATTCTCTACTTTGTTGTTCATGAATTATTAAGCAATTACCATTCATTTCAATTAATTTTAAATGTTTTCCATCTTCTCAGTGCTATCAACTGGCAAGTGTTTCAACTCTGTTTGCATGGTTTGTAGGTGTTTCGTTCGGGATTTAAAGGAAACAGATCATTTTTTTTGCAACCAGGGTTCCTATAGTTCGGAGCGTTTATTACTATATTCATATCAATGTTTGACTAAGTTTTCATCTATGTAGTTTAAAGAATTTATGGCCATAATAGCATATTTGCATGCCATTTGCACTAGGCAGATTCATTTATAAAGAAATCTGTGCCTATTTTTTTATTTAGAAGAATATCA
>LPNX010833205.1:1694850-1745614 GCA_001517045.1 Pseudotsuga menziesii | reverse complement strand
CACTATGACACCTACTCCATATGAGCCATGAAAAAAATATTCCCTTAACAAATTTTGACCACAAAAAAACTAAAACCTTAATATATTGTAACCAATACAATTTCCTTGAACACACAATCTCACATGGAAGATTACTAGGTTTTTTTCCTTGATATAGTACTTACTACCATGGTAATTTTAACTTAAAAAGATAAAAAATAAGATGTATAGGGAACTATACATACGTATACAAGGACCAACATAATATGTTCATGATTTTAATATTAACAAGAAAATGCCATGATACCTAACCTTATTACCCTCGACACACTTTTACCTCCATCCACTATGATCCTTGACATAATCACCCCTAGTTAACACACTTTATCCTTAAACAAACTTACCAAACGCCAGTACATTGTAATCCATAACCACTATGAGCTCAAACACGCTATGATGGCTAACACAATAACCCATTAACACACTTTAATGAACTATTTTGACTTGACACACCATAATATCCTAATTAACATAATTTTACATTTAATTATTTTGAGCTTGACCTACCTTAGAACCCTTCACACACCTAAACTATTAACCACTATGGTGTCATAATTATGATCATAGACATAGTATGACCCCTTACACAATTGTCCCACAACACACTTTTAAATCCAACCACTATTATCCTAAACACATTCACCCATTACACATATTGAAACATATCCACTATGACTCGTAACCTTTTTGATGATGACATAAACATTAATATATTTCATGAAAATGGTATATATGATACAAGCATATGATAAGAAAAATATTGTAAAATTATGTTAGTTGAATGTGCCATATCCAACTCTAAATGGTAAGTTAATGTTGATGAAGATGTGACAATATTGACTATACGAATGATGATGAAGGCGATGACGACGATGAACATTTTCATATCTAACACATGTGCATTGGAATATTTTTCTACCAATTAGTAACCATTAGGTAATATGGTTTAAATATTAATGAAAATGAAAATACAAGACAACGATGAAGTGTTTTTGCACACTAGTAATTTTTTGAACCCAAATAGTGTTGGAGACATTTACCATCATACACACTCTTTCGGTCAAATTGGCCTAGTTAAACCACTATCCTAAGTTTAATTGACATCAGTGGAGCATTAATTACCATCATCCCAGTCATCCTCAAGCCTACCTACAGTCAAGGAGGCTAACTTAGCCTTCCCTATAGTCAAGGAGGCTAACTGGAGCACTCCAGGGGTGATCTGTGTGACATTAATGCACCTGCATGCTAACTGGTGGTTACTTTCAGTTCAACCAATCAGTTACAGTCAGTTAAGGCGCCTCCATTCATTAAATATATTATTTAATGATTATTTTATTATTATTTAATGAACTGGAGCTAATAAGGCGCCTTCACCAACTTCTGATGGTCAGTTCAGCTTCAGTTAACCTCATCAGGGTTTATTGGAGTCATGCAGTACTAGCACTTGATGGTTGGTTGCTATGACATGTGTTTGATCTCCTTCAGTTGAGATTAAGTCATTTATTGCACTCCAACTTCAGTTAGGATTGGTGAGTCAATTAAGGTTTTTTGTCAAGTGGTTAACTGAGTGGTATTGCATGGCAAAGAGTCAGTTAAGCTAGACTCACTTATGGAATTCGAATTGTTCCCTTAGGCATTCGAATTCTTCATGGAGTTAAGCCATTACTCTTGCATGGGAATTGTAACCCTTTATTGTTTATAAAATATACAGAGAGGAAACCATTTCTGATTCCAGTTATTGCTAATTCATGAGTAATTGTTAATAATTCTTTGATGAGATTGAATCTTAGTTCCTAGATCATGTGCAAGAATTAATAAATAGAAGATCCAGATGTATTAAAAGGTGGGAAGTAGTAAAACACACCATTTTCAACTAAGATCACTAAGAAATACATAACAATGAGGGTTGGGAGGGAATTTCTGTGAAGTACGTTAAATTGGGCACAAAACAAAAAAGTTGCCACTTTGTGAGATTAATTGTGGGAAAATGAAACAAGATCTTGGGAATCTGAAATATATTTTTTTCATAAATATATATAGTTTCATGTCCCCATCCAAATAAGGCTACTTGCAAACAATGGTTCACCAACCTACTAGTTCCCTAGGTTGAGGTGGAGGCATAAATTTTGTAATAAGGAAGCTATAGGACCCAAAAGGACCTTAGTTTACCATATTCACATTAAAATGGGTCACATAAATAATAAATTTTAAGAAAATAAGGTGGAATTGGTTCATGGAGACAATTGGAAGCTTTTGGAGTCTTTGGGTGACTAGATTCCCCCACACACATGGCATGACATTCATCCAAATTCAAACCCATGGGGAATGTAACATTCTTGGAGGGTGATGTGGTGTCACAAAGGCTATAATGAGCAAAGTAATTCGAATTAGGAGAGGAGAGTAACTCCAATTGAAGAGGAAGAGACTAAGAAGACAATGTGTGCCACTTGGAAGGAGATTCCATGCACTCTATGACAACAAATGATGAAAGATTTTATGACCAATATGAAAAATTCATAAATGATTGCAGACCTATGACAAATATGACATGAAAGGGATAAAAATAGCCACCAGGAGGACGCATTTGGGAGTTAGAGGAAACCATTCGAATTGGGGAAATAATTGGAGCATGAAGAAGAAGTCAAGTGTCGTAGGAGTTACTAAACCACTAAGTCGAGTTGGGGGAAGCCTATGGAGGGAAATTATACCTTAGGAGGACCCATGAAGTTAATAAAATGATTTCTTGAGGAAGGAGAATATATTTCGATCATTTTTTAATTGGCCTTTGTCATTTTGGAGAGTTTTTTCTTATCCATTGCACAATGATTGTTTACTCTCCCTGCTTGAACCAATTTCGAGGGAGTTGGATTCCTTTCCAAGTTGGTTGATGGAGACTACATTCATACCTATCAAGATATATTATTGATGGTGTTTATTTTCATTTTGAAGGTCCATATAGCTCGATTTCTCATCTATCTCCCCTTTCTCTCATTCCTTCTTCTACATTCCCCCATACTCTCATGTTCATGGCGCACTTGTTGGAGTGGTTCTTGCAATTTTCTGAGTCTATTTGATGCCCAAGATAGGGTATATTATTTATGGATCTGTGCTCTTATTTCCATATTATTTGTAATTTGAAATCTAATAAATCCATGTGTAAAAAGTTTGAATTCTCATGCTTTTGAGTCACTAATTTTAATGAATTTGGATTCAAGCTTTAAAGAGTTTATATCAGATTTGTATGAGGGATTTTATCTAAGTTGGATGATGTTAGGACAATAATTTGTATGTTGTATATGGAAATTATATGTTATGTTACTCTATGAAACATTTATTGTACTTTTCATGTGTCCAATTTATGCTAGTAATGCAATTTCCCCATAAGAAAACTCCCTAAAAGTTACCATATAGATGTTGCACCTCATAACCAGTTTGTAGAGATTAATAACCATGAACAATTAATGTCATTTATTTATTATATAAATCCTCATACTCTTTTCTGAAATTTTGGAGTGTCATACTTGAGTTGGAGATCCAAATTGGCCTCCACCCCTGGGAGGAATTTGACCTCAATTTCCTAGGAAATTTGCACTTTTTCTCCTTAGCCCCAAACCAAGTTGAAGAAACCTAAAGTAAGATATAAAGTTCTCATGGGTAATATTGGTATTTTTTAATACTCGGTGTAACCCTTCTTTTCAAATTCAAGACCATTTGGAGTCAGTTGGAACCTCCTACATTCATGACTAGTAAAGCTCAAAATCGCCAAAATTACACTTTCTCCAAATTTTCAAGTAGGGACATTATAGTGGTATCAGAGCATGGTATTGGAACCTATTGAAGTTCTCTATTTATGATTGTTCATGATTGTCTTCCTCCATTAGAGACTGAAACTTAAGGTACTTCTAGTGGGAAAGAAGAAGGTGAAGAAGTCAATTCTACTTAAGTGGTGATTAAGGATAAACTAGGAGTAGAAGTTATAGATGATAATGATGAATTTAAGACACTCATAAAGTCATATTTTGGTGATATTAACAAGAATATTATGCAAGGGTTTTAATTGATGTCTACAACTTGGGGGTAAGATGGCAGCAGGGGGTAGTAGTAGTTCACATCATGAAGGGAAGAATACCTATGGGGAAATTATTTCCTCAGAGAATGGACCTCACAATCGGCACCATGACTTCAAGAATCAAACCAAACCTACAAATCCTAATTTTTTAGAGTCTCAATAGAACCTTGACACTCCTTATGGCATGAAGGAAGCAGTAGATGAATGGAAGCAACTAAGTGGAGAATGTAGGAAAACTTTGCCTTTCGACCAGTTCTTCAAGGTGTCTAGCAATAGTATGGAGGAAATGGAGGTAGGACACCTTTTCTAATCAGGATTTGAAGTATACCATACACAAGGTAACTCTCCCTTCCTTTGATGGCTCTTCCCAAATGTCTGCTAGTGCTTGGATACAAAAACTAGATGTGTATTTCCAGTTGAATCCTATGGTTAAAGAGCCTGCATTGAAAATGACCATTCTACATCTTAATGGAGAAGCCAATTATTGGTGGTTCCATGGTATTAATACCTCGAGAAATGAGCAAATTTTATCCTATGATGGGTTTTCCAATGAATTAGTGGAGATATTTGGTAAACAAATACCCTAAACTTCCTTTCAAATAATTAACACAATTAAAGCAAATTAGGACCCATGAAGCCTATATGTTGGAATTTGAGAAGCTCCCAGTGGTGGTTTCTGATATCTCTATGGTTCAGTTGGTTCTACTATACACTGAGTGGTTGGAAGAACCTTTGAATGGGATGGTGAAATCCCACAAGACAACTATATTGAAGGATTCCATAAACTTGACAAGAGATCTGTAGAATGTGTTGTCAAGGAATAGTTACCCCCCTAAGCCTAATTTTCCTTCCAAATTAAAAGAAGGGAGGAAACCATGGAAAAGGGACTCTTTTGTTAAGGATAATAAGGAGGGGCCAAGAAAATAATAACTCAAGAGGAATAAATTGTTCTTCACATGCCAGTAACCTTGGGTTCTTGGACATGTGCTAAGGGGAAGGCACACTATATTGAAGTATTCTCTGAAGATGATGAGGAGGATTTGGAAGAAGAAGTACAACTTTCATCCCAAGAAGAGGGGTATGAGATGGAAGAAGAAGAGAATCCCTCTCCTAAGAAAGGAAAAATTGCAGTACTCTCAGGTGTGCCTCAATTTCACACCCTTAGATTCAAGGGTACTATACAAGGCCAAAAGGTTATAGTTCTAGTTGATGGAGAAGCCACTCATAAATTCATATATGTAGCCTTGGTGGAGAGGATAAATATACATGCTGAAATTTTTGAAGGCTTCACAGTCAACATTCTAGGTAACAATTCTATGGATTGTGCCAAATGGATTCCAAAGCTTCAAGTTTCTATAGGAAATTACACTGTTACTGATAGTTTCTATGCAGTAAATGTGGCTTATACAAATGTGGTTTTGGGAGTCCAATGGTTATATTCTATAGGGGAGAATACAATGAAATATAAATTACCTTAAATGAGGTTCAAAATTTTGGAAGGGAAACCCCTCTTATTGATAGGAATGCACACTTACCCTAACCAAGTGGTGTCCTCTCACAATATGAGGTATTCATTGAGGTATGGGTACATTGAATGGGTTTTTGAAGGTTTCATCACCTCTTCCAAGCCTCACTTGAAGGTTTTCAAACATTCAAAGGAGATAGAACAGTTGTTGAGTAAGTATGAGAATTTTTTTGGAGACCTTCCTCTAGGAAGGCCACCTGACAGAGGGGTGGAGTATGCCATTGAATTAGATATATGGACCCAACCTATGAAAATGAATACCTATAGAAACCCCAAAAGGTTTCGAGATGATATTGAGGATGCAATTAAAGAACTATTGGAAATTGGGTCTCATAATACCTAGTTCAAGCCCTTATGCTTCTTTAGTTGTTATGGTGAAAAAAAGGACAAAACCTTGAGAATGTGCATTGATTTTAGAGAATTGAACAAGAATATAATGAAGAATAGATATCCCATCCCAAGTATTGATGAACTCATGGATGAGCTCCATCAAGAAAATTTATTCTCAAAGATTGACTTTAGATCTGGTTATCATCAAATTCAAATGAGGGAGGAAGACATACCAAAGACTGCTTTCATATGTCACTATGGTCACTTTGAGTTCCTTGCCATGCCTTTTGGATTGACAAATGCTCCTGCCACATTTCAATCATGCATGAACAATATCTTCCATAAGTAACTTTGTAATTTTGTTCTAGTTTTATTTGATGATATTCTTATTTATAGTAAGACATGGAATGAACACTTGTAGCATCTACAATTTGTATTGAAAATTCTGCATGATCAATCTTTGTTTGCTAAGTTGTCGAAATGTGAGTTTGGTTTGATCAAAATTTCGAATATTGAGAAAATCATTGGTCAATATGGTGTGAAGGTGTGCTTTGGGAAAATAAAAGCCATTTTTAATGGCAATGTCCCAAAAAAATCATTGAATTGAGGGGATTCATTGGTCTTTGTACCTACTATAGGAAAATTGTGAATGGGTTCTCCCAAATCACTTCACCTCTCACTGATTTAAAAAATAATGATGCTTTCTAATGGCATGAAGAGGCTGAAAATTATTTCCAAAGAATGAAAGAGGTTATGAGTAGTTGTCCCATTCTTGCATTACCTATTTTTTCTAAACCATTTTTCTTAGAGTGTGATGCATCAGGGGAGGGCATTGGAGCATTCCTAAAGCAAGGAAATCACCCAATAGATTTAGAGGGTAGGAATATTCAGCCACATGAGAATATTTACTCTATTTATGACAGATAAATGCTAGCCACCATGCATGCTTTGATCAATTTCACACAATACTTGGTGGGGAACAAGTTTGTGTTCAAGGTTGACCATAATATCCTAAGATACTTCGTCACTCAAAAGGATATAAATGTAAGGAAACAAAAGTGGGTGAGTAAGGTTCAAGAATTTGATTTTGATATTAAATATGTAAAAGGAAAGAGTAATGTAGTAGTATATGCCTTATCTAGAAGACCCTCTATCTCTCTAATGGATGTTGCAGAAGATTGGAAAGCTATAATAGAAGTATAATATGACAAGGATAAGTTTGCTTGTGAACTTTTTGATGGGACTAACCATGATGATAGGTATAAGGTGTTGGATGGAACCATCTACTACAAATAAAAAATATATTTGGTCCATAGTTTGAGCTTGAAGAACTTTTTTTTGAAGAGTGTTCATGATTCTCCTTTAGCAGGCCACCCTGGGTTCTTCAAAACATATATAATGTTGAGAGAAATATTATCTTATAATGGGTTAAAGAGTGATGTTCTGAAATATGTGAATGAATTCCCAACATTTCAGAAAAATAAGTAGAGAACAATCATCCAATTGGTCTCTTGCATCCCTTGCCTATACCATAACAAAAATGGGAAAGCATTTCCATGGATTTCATCACCGATTTACCCAAAGTGCTTAGTAAGGATTGCAAATTTGTAGCGGTGGATAGGCTCACTAAATTTTCTCATTTATTTTCTAGTAATACATACTTTATTGTTTCAAAAGTGGTTGAGCTATTCTTTAGAGAAGTTTTCAGATTGCATGGGCTTCCCAAGAGCATTGTTAGTGATAGAGATAGCAGATATTTTAGAGGATTTTGGAAGGAACTCTTCAAAATGATGGGAACAAACTTGACTCCTAGCACAAGATATCATCCAAAAATTGATGGATAAACAGAGAGGGTGAGTCAATTGTTGGAAGTATTATTGAGAAACTATGTTAGTGGGCAGAAAAAAGCATGGATCAAATTGTTACATTTGGGTGAGTTTTTGTATAATACTACTTTTCATATGTACATTGGAATGTATCCTTTAAAATCACTTTATGGTTATTATGCATCCACTTTTATTGACCACATATTTGGTGATAGTAGAGCTCCAAAAGCTAAGGATTGGATTGAATAAAGTCAAGAGATTTTGAAGGTTTTGAAAGATAACTTGCAGGTTTCCCAAAACCAACAATAACAATATGCAGATCAACATAGATTGGAGAGAAATTTCCAAGTTAATTACTTGGTTTATTTGAGGTTTCATCCCTATAAACAAAACTCCTCGAAAGGAAAAGGTTCAGAAAATCTCAAACCAAGGTTTTATGGTCCCTGCAAAGTGGTTCGAAAATTTGGAGAAGTGGCTTATGAATTGGAACTTATAGAAGGAAGTAAAATCCATAATGTATTTCATGTGTCATGTCTTAAAAAGGTGATAGGTAAACATATTTCAGTTTCAGAAACATTACCTCACTTGTATGATGAAGGACAACTCATTCTCATTCCAGAAATAATAGTGAAGACAAGGGAAAGAAAGCTAAGGAGCAAAACGATAAAGGAATACTTGGTACAATGGAAGGGTTTTCCTAGTAAGGAAGCCACTTGGGAAGATGAACAAATTTTGAAGCATACAGAATTGTAATTTATCAAGGACAAGAGATCTTGGATGGGTAGGAATTTCATGTCCCCATCCAAATAAGACTACTGGAAAACAATGTTTCACCAACCTACTAGTTCCCTACGTTGAGGCCGAGGCATAAATTTTGTAATAAGGGATCTATAAGACCCAAAAGGACCTTAGTTTACCATATTCACATTAAAATGGGTCACATAAATAATAAATTTTAATAAAATATGATTTCATTGGTTCACCGAGACAATTGGAAGCTTGTGGAGTCTTTGGGTGACTAGATTCCCCCACACAGTTGGCATGACCTTCATCCAAATTCAAACCCATGGGGAATGTAACATTCTTGGAGGGTGATTTGGTGTCAAAAATCCTATAATTAGTCAAGGAATTTTAATTAGGAGAGGAGAGTAACTCCCATGGAAGAGGAAGAGACTAAAAATGCAATGTGTGCCACTTGGAAGGAGATTCCATGCACACTATGACAACAAATATGACAAATTCATACCTGATTACAAAACTATGAGAAATATGAAATGATAAAGATAAAAATATCCATCAATAGCATGCATTTTGGACTTAGAGGAAACCATTCAAATTGGGGAAAGAATTGGAGCATGAAGAAGAAGAAGGCAAGTGTCATAGGAGTTACTAAACCACTAAGTTGAGTTGGAGGAAGCCTATGAGGGGGAATTAGACCTTAGGAGGACTCATGAAGTTAATAAAAGGATGTATTTAGGAAGGAGAACATATTTTAATCATTTTTTAATTGGTATTTTGAATTTTTAAGAGCTTTTACTTGTCCATTGCACAGTGAGTGTTTACTTTCCCTCCTTGAACCAATTTCGATGGAGTTGGATTCATTTCCAAGTTGGTTGATGAAGATTAAATCCATACCTATAAATGGATATTATTTATGATGTTTAGTTTCAGGTTTAATTTACATACATCTATAGTTCTCATCTATCTCCCCTTTCTCTCATTCCTTCTTCTTCATTCCCCCATACTCTCATGTTGATGACGCACTTGTTGGAGTGGTGCTTGCACTTTTATGAGTCTATTTGATGCTGAAGCTTGGGTATATGATGTATGGATATATAATATTATGTCCATATTCTCTTTAATTCGAAATCTAAGAAATCCATGTGTAAAAATCTTGCATTCGCATGCTTTTGAGTCATTAGTTTTAATGAATTTGGATTCAAGCTTTAAAGAGTTTATATCATATTTGTATGAGGGATTTTATCTGAGTTGGATGATGTTGGGACATTAATTTGTATTATTTATATGTCAATTATGTGTTATGTTACTATCTGAACCATTTATTCTACTTTTCACGTGTCCAATTTAAGCTAGTAATACAATTTCCCTATAGGCAAACTCCCTCAAAGTTACCATACAAATGTTGCGCCTCATAACCAGTTTAAAGAGATTAATAACCATGAATAATTAATACCATTGATGTCTGATATAAATATCCATACTATGTTCTAAAATTTGTGAGGTTCATACTTGAGTTGGAGAGCCAAATTGGCCTCCACCCCTGGGGGGAATTTGACCTCAATTTCCTAGGAAATTTGCACTTTTCTCCTTAGCCCCAAACCAAGTTGTAGAAGCCTAAATTTAGATAAAAATTTATCATGGGTAATATTTGGATGTTATAAGACTCACCATACCATTTCTTTTCAAATTCTAGACCATTTGGAGTCAGTTGGAACCTCCTACAGGCATGACTAGTAAAGCTCGAAATTGCCAAAATTGCACTTTTCTCCAAAATTTCAAGTAGGGAAATTACATTTAGATTCAACCCCATGTTATCATATTCAGTTATCAAAATTTGTACGGACTGTGGCATGCATTTTTCTAGGCTATGTTTTGAATATTTACACTTAGGATTTTACATAAGAACATGCAATTTTAGTCCTAATTTGTTTATCTTGACCAAGTTATTGGAAAATTATGCATAAGAATATGTTTGATATATATTCTGTGCTAATATTTACCATAATAAATTCATGATTTTTTCACTCATAAGTGTGTTGATGTACTCGACAAAAAATCATACAAAACAATCTAGAAAGTTAATGATGTCCACCTTTGCACACTAGTAATTTTTTGAACCCAGATGGAAGAACCATATGTACAATAAGGTGGGAAATAGTAAAACACACCATTTTCAACTTAAATCACTAAAAAATACCCAACAATGAGGGTTGGGTGGGAATTTCTGTTAAGTAGGTTAAATTGGACTCAAAACAGAAAAGCTGCCACTTTGTGAGATTAACTGTGGGAAAATGAAACAGGATATTGAGAATATGAAAGAGGTTTTTGTAATATATATATATATATATATATATATATATATATATTCAACCCCATGGTATCATATTCAATTATCTACATCTACACAGATTGTTGTGTGCATTTTTTTAGGCTCGGTTTTGAATATTTACACTTAGGCATTTACATAACAACATGCGGTTTTAGTCATAATTTTTATTTTGACAAAGTTATTGGAAAATTATGCATAAGAATATGTTTGATACATATAGTGTGCTACTATTTACCATAACAAATTCATGATATCTTCTTTCATAAGTTTGTTGATGTACTCAATAAAAATCATACAAAACAATCTAGAAAGCTAATGATATCTACATTTGCACACCAGTAATTTTTTGAACCCAAATGGAAGAAAAAAATGTGCAAGTAGGTTGGAAATAGTAAAATGCGCCATTTTCAACTGAAATCACTAAAAAATACCCAACAATGAGGGTTGGGCAGGCATTTCTGTGAAGTAGGTTAAATTGGGCTCAAAATAGAAAAGTCGTCACTTTGTGAGATTAACTATGGAAAAATGAAACAAGGTCTTGGGAATATGAAAGAGGTTTTGTCACAAATATATTTATATTCAACCCCATGGTATCATATTAAATTATTGACATTTTTATGGATTGTGGCATGCATTTTTCGAGGCTCAATTTTAGATATTTAGACTTGAGATTTTACATAACGACATGTGGTTTTAGTCCTAATTTTTTTATTTTGACCAAGTTATTGGAAAATTATGTGTAAGAATATGTTTAATACATATATTTTGCTACTCGTTACCATAATAAATTCAATATATGTTCCCTCATAATTTGTTGATGTACTCAACAAAAATCATACAAAACAATATAGAAAGTTAACGATATCCACTTTTGCACACCAATAATTTTTTGAACTAGAATGGAAGAAATGGATGTAAAAGAAGGAGGGAAATAGTAAAAAACACCATTTTCAACTGAATTCACTAAAAAATACCCAACAATGAGGGTTGGGCAGGCGTTTCTGCAAAGTAGGTTAAATCCAGGGATAATTTTAGGGGCGAATTTTAGCCCAGTGGGCTATTTTTCCGTGTTTTTATCCCAANGAAGCCCTGTTTCACCCAATTTTGATGGGGTAAAATTTTTTCACCCTAAAAATCGCCAAATTATTATATAAACGATATAAAATCCTTGGAAATTAAAATATTTTTTCAAAAATATCACCAATCATTTTATAGTTGGTGTTTTAAGAATTGGTAATATTCGCCAACATTTATACACTTTTAAATAAGTATGGTTCCTTAAAATCATCCCTAGTTAAATTGGGCTCCAAACAGAAAAAGTTGCCACTTTGTGAGATCAATTATGGTGATATGAAATAAGATATTGGGAATATGAAAGAGGTTGTTGTCACAAATATATATAGATTCAACCCCATGGTCTCATTTTTAATTATTGACATGTGTACGAAGTGTGGCGTTCATTTTTCTAGTCCTAGTTTTGAATATTTGCATTTAGGCTTTTACATAACAACATGGGGTTTTAGTCCTATTTTTTTATTTTGACCAAGTTATTGACGAATTCGTCCTAATTCAGAGAGGGTTTTGTAGTTATGCATATGGGATTTGATATATAATACATGGAAAGTAATAGGGAGGATTTAATCTGAATAGAATAATTTTTTTCTTTTCATAGGGTTTAAGCATATTGTTATTTTATAGGGTTTAAACTCAATGTGAATTTTAGGCATGGTTTGCATTTTCCAGGCATCTATGTAATACATTTTCTCCATTAATATCTACCATATTCTATATAAGCGATAGAACATTCATCCAATAAAGAAAGTGAAGGAATCACTATTAGTTTGTTTTTGTGGATTATTAAGAGGGTGGAAACAACATCAACCAATCTAATATGATAATCAAACAAATCGGAATTTGGAAAATGGAATGTGGTCACACTTGGTGTAAATATCCAAGACTATCCTTGTAATAATGTTCCTCCCTAATCCATATCAATAACCAAACCTAAACATTATAGTTGAAGGCATAGATTTAAAAGTTTATCGATGGGGGAAAGGGGTTAATAATGCCTTCATTATCATGCATATGTAGGTTAATACCAATATTTGATTTTTTATCACTTGAAAATATATCTACATGGTAGATCCTTATGGTGTGAAACTTTTTTTATTCACTAAGAGACAACCCACATTCTCTATTGTCTTACCTAGCAAAAACAATATTCAAATCTCATTTTCCCTTTGATCCAGCGTATTCATATGACTCCAGTCATTTTTATCTATATTGTCAAATGCACATGGCTACATAGATGAATGAATATCAATAAACTATACAACAAGCAAATTAAGTAGCTCATTTTGAATAGGAATACAAATAATTTGACCTACACCAAATTTAGTAGAGCACTAGAATATAAGGTATAAAATGCAAATCCTCAACCCATGTGCTATATCAGTAAAACTATACCAAAAGTATAGGTTTTTTTAGTAATTGCATGTTTTAGCAGTGAACGTGGGATCATCATACATAGGAGACTAGGAATCACAGATAAATATCATTCATTCCTAATTTATATAAATAAACGATTAGGAAATCATGTGGGGACCTTGGTGGAATAAAGCCTAGTTTTAAAGTACTTTAGAAAATTTATTTATTGTTAGGGGATTGATAATTAATATAAAAAAACTTAATTTGTTGTGTGCATTCTCCACCCACAATCTCTTATTGTGTGCATCCTCTTCCTCTAATGTCAGTGTGCATCCTCTATGTGCCCTGACGTACGTATTCATTACTAGTTGAGCATATTTTGAAAATTACTTGTCAATGAGCTAGTTGCTCACAATTTCATCTCTGAAGAAAGACAACTTTGGTTGTAGTTGAAACAGAGGCATCCTGTAAAATGACAGCAATAAATGAAACAGTGGGTTCCCGGGTTGAACGGTTCACTATGAAGAAATACAAAGAGAGTGTTGATAAATGGACTGATAGAATCATGTGGCCAACATGTATGGTTGATACCCTTGAAAGAGAAGGAATGCATGATTTTGTTTTTGGACAGCTCAATTTCAATAATGAAGAGATAGATGATCCAATTCCTAATTTTGATGATGGGACATGAAATTGGTGATTTTGGGGAGGATTGTTTCTTTGGACCCTAATTTGATTTCCAAAGCCACTAGAATTCCATACAGGGGTAGAGTAATGTTGACCTCCTAGAAAACCCCTAAGATAGAAAAGAATGAGATGGCCAAAATAATCTATGGGGAAAACTTATTTGTTCCCAGGAATGGTTTAAGAATGCAATATGTTCCCCTAGGAATATACAAAACTGTGATTCATATTGTCCTTGGGACAATTTTGAATCACCAAAAGAAATATATTTTGGGAGAATGCATGAATCTAGTCATCCGCTGGGTTGACTCACATGCCCATAGATGTCCCTCATCTATTGGAAAAGAAATTTCAATTTGCACTTCAGGAGAACAAAAACAGGAGAGTGAAGTTCAGTTACCCTAGAACACTTCAAAACAATATTAACTTATATCGACCCACTACCATATGATTGACCAATTGTAAAAGAACATACATCAGAATTCCTAAAGAGAAAAAAAATAATGAAGAAGTTCCTCGACATTCTCCAAAGAACAATGTGTAAGGATTTGTTGGTTCCTCAACTTCAGAAGTACATGAAGACGCTATGGAGAACTGTGTAGAAGGTATGGAAAGTGACATTGGTTTAGAAACTGTGAAGATGATATTGTTGTCTCAAGCTTACATGGAGGTGAAATAACGGAAAATCAGAGGCAGGATTTACAGGGTTGTGTGGATTATGAACAAGAATATAGTGATGATGATACAACAGAAAATCAGAGGCAGGATTTGGTGGATTGTGGACAGCAACCCAGTGATGATGATATTCTTTATTGTGTAAAGATTCCATTTTATAGGGTTGCACCTATAAATTTCTCACTTCAACAAATTTTCTCTAACAAATTTGATTCAACTGCTCCAAAATACTATTTTGATGGTAGATTTGTTTTCTTGTTTTTTTGACAAGATGTTGCATTTAAAATAATTATTTTCCATGGAGGAGGCTTCCTCTATAAAGTGTTGTGACCTGTGCACAACTAAGAATGTGCAAATTTTTGATATGTTACATAATACTGAAATGTTACATAAAACAATTATGGAGATTGGAGAAAAATAAAGACGTGCAATAGAAAGCAAAGGAAAAGTTATTGAAGGTATGTCTAAAGAAGTAGATAGAATTTTAGATGATAATAAGAAGGAATATGAGAATTCCAATAAAATTATTAAGGATTTGACTAAAGGATAAGAAGAGATCATACAGACTCTTCAAGATGAGCTGAAAAAGCAGCCTGAGGTTTTGAATTTACCACCTATACAAATGGTGGTGGGTCAGGAAGCAAAACTTATGAATGAACTGATGCTCAAAGAAGAATTCATTGGATGTTTAAAGGCTCGGTTTGAAAAAATATTCATAGAAGAGTATAGGAAACATCAATATGATATTGAGGAATATAAGAAATGAGTGGAAAACATTATTCTTAACAAAGATCAAAATTTGAAAGACAAATATATTGAGAGGATTGCTGCAAAAGTATGTGCAAAAAAGGATAAAAGAGGAGAAGGATCTGAAAAGGTATGATAATATTGCACACTAATAGTCATTTATACAATATTAGAGGTCATTAAAAATGTGAGAGAAGAAAATGGAGGATGCTATTGCAATAATACAATCTGGTTGAAAAGACAAAAAATAGTTACTCAAGTTTAATGCCAGCTTAAAAATGTGAGAGAATACCTCGATGGATGTAATTGCAGCGATGAATGTTGGAGGTGATATTTTCAGCCCAACAACAATGTTGGAACCATTGAAGAAGGAGGTAGATTAGAAATATGTTGATATTAAAGTGCTTAAGTAGAAAATATTGGATAACATATGAGTACAACATTTGGGATGCGAAAGTGAGATAAAATAACTGAAATCTCAAATTTTTGCTTTACAAATGCTCGATCTTCAATGAGTGTCACATTTGCATACTTCGGACGTAGAATTGAGGGAACAATAGTTGGAGACAGAGGCAACGTGGATTAGGAGACAATTAGCTCAATTTGAATATGAATTAAAAATTACAAAGGTTGGGATTGACAAAGAACAAAAGGAAAGCAAGAAGAGGTATAAGAAAGATGTGGATATCTTGAAGAAGTATATTGATGAAGCAAATAACCAGATATCCAATGCGCAATTTTATATGAATAAATACAAAGACCTAGAAGAAAAAATATGTGCATTAGCTGCAACTTCTGAAGAACCGGGTCCTTATACACAGTTAGGTAAGAGAGAATCTACCCACTTGTCTTCTTCTCAAGTGGAGGATTTGCATAAACCTCCCAAGCAACATAGAGCTCTTGAATATCATATTTCTTGTAATATATGTTTCCTTTGTAAATAAATTTGAAGTTTTAATATATATGTCATGTGTTTTTATTTATCGAGAATGTATGTTTTTTTTATGTAGTTGATGTGAATGATATTTATTTTTTCCCTCTGAAAACAAATATAACATACCTTCCAACATTTATTACATTTTCAAAATCTGGTTATAAAAATAGAGTATGAATAATCCACATGTAACACATTTCCAAAATCTAGTTATAAAAACAGAGTATGAAACATCCACATGTAACATAAATGTAACTTGATTTCAACTTATTTCCTCATGTATCATTCTATTACGCTTCCAACTATTGTTATCTTATCTGAACTCATAGAAGACTCTGATATGAGGTCAGATCTACTTAATTCAACTTTAAAAGTTTTAGTGATCAACCTTCTTTGTTGTTCTTAGACACCTGAGATTCAGATGATAAAAACACTTGAACTCTATCTTCTCCATTAGTAGTGCATTTGGTGTTTTCTTAGATGAAGGGCATTTTAGAAGCACATTAAGGTGTTACAAAACCTTACCTAATGCCAACTTTTTCCTCTACTACAGGCATAATTGTTGTGTCATCCACCTTATCACATCATCATCCATGTTGTGTCATTTCAACATTTCAGTTCCCATGACATCATTTTTCCAGGTGGGAATTTCTCAAGCCAGGGAAGACATCTTTCATCAATGTGGTGTGCATTTTTTGTGTATTGGCAGGCATTATTGTGACCTTTTGCAAAATTATCCAGTAGGCATATTTGGCATACCCATATTTCGCATGTGTGATCACCAAAGGGAAAATTGAGAATATGGATAGATGGAAAAACCTCCAGATAAAATATTCATACCATTGGGTAAATTTATTGACATAAATAGAGCATATAGAATGCATTTGAAAAGGGCCTTTTAAATCCCTGTTTTAACACTTAGACAAACCTACCAAATCCTTGGTCCACTAAGGTGAATTTCCATTTTCACAAAACATGGAAATAATAATATTCCACAATATGGGGGACAACATGATTAATCCATCCATTCCAATTTCATCCTCCACAACCGCATCCTCTATCTTGGGTGTGCATTCTACTGGAACAATGCAAATCATGCCAGAGGGCACTTTTGGCAGACTAGTAATTCCACCCTCGTAGACTGTTTGGAAAATACAATGATATGGTCAGATGCACAAACCACCAGTATCCATGCCTATAGTATCATATTATTTTTATCATTAAACACTGAGAGAGGGAGTGCATTTTCCTAAAGCCACTTTGACTAATTTTCCAATACTTAGTGAAATTTCTACACCTAGCCAAATCACAATACTCTTACACAATGATGTCAGATTGTAACAATGAATTCATGAGGGAAATATATCACTACCATATGGATTTGAAACCTCATCACACATTCCACGTCGTCATACATTCCATGTCATACTTCATGCATTCCATATAATCAAAGTAGAAAAAATTAAGTCAATAATTCTTCGAGTGACTTAAACAAGGGTAATCAACACACCGACCATGCACCCCACATTAGATGAATCACCCCAAGAAAATATCTACATAGTGAAATCCAAAATACTGAACACAATGGTGTAAACACTTTTGAAGTAACCCCAAATGCTAACAAAATATTCCAAAAATACATGTTTATCAACATAAGGACCATACATATTAATCACTGAAAATTTGTATGGATGATATTAAACATGTCATTTTTAAATCCTATGATGTATGTATGATAAAGAAAACTTCTTGAACTCAAGTAACTTCCATATTGTGTACTAAACATGATAATACAAAATAAGTATTTATATGAAAACAAATATTTTCTAGCATACTCAAACATCAAAAGTTATTTCTTACAAAATGACAAAAAAAAAACAATAGGATTTCATTTAGACCATCTAGTATTTTTATCACCAGTTACCTATTTCCATAATCAATAACACATTTTCTCCTTAGGATATCTCCATCCAATGAGATAGCCCCATCTCTTATATAAGGTATTTCCATACTCTTACACAATGATGTCAGATTGTAACAATGACTTCATGAGGGAACTAGAACACCATCATATGGCTTTGAAACCTCATCACACATTCCATGTTATACTCATGCCAAATTTTCTCTATAAACATTATGGTGGGCATTCTTCCAAGCCAATTTCTACACGTTTACACTCTTTTTTTACATAACAAGATTAATATTTTAGCCAATTTTTTTAAATATGGCCTACATATTTATATGTACGAATACAAGTCAATAATTCTATAAATATTAATTCAATATATATAAATAGATATATTAATTCATACCTCATACAATTCAACGCAATTGCTCCTCTTCTTCATCCAAGTCCACATCTGAATCATCCGATCTAGATTGAACATCGAAAGGATTCATGGCCTTATCATTACAATCATCGATGTTTGTTTCGATACTCATGTCATCATCGATATCATATTCATGAACATTATCGGCTACATCATATGCTTCATCCCATTATTCAACATCTTCCTTTGGAACATGATCATCTAACTCATGTTGATCCTCTACATAATCTTCTTCTTCAATGCCCTCTTGATCTTCCTCTACATTATACTTTACCATCCTTCCCCTTGGATCATGTCTCACAACAAATGATCAATCACCTCTACCTGGAACCTATGAATAAAATACATTTTCACATTGGATTGGAAGAACATAGGGCTCCGTTCTTGGCTCAAACAACCTTGTATTTACCATGGTAAATCCATTGGCATGTTCAATAATAGTTTTATTGGGATCACGTTGATTCAATCTTAACCTGTACCATTTGATGATGAACATAACTAATTTCAAGGATTTAAATTCACACTGAATAGTATCTTCCAAATACCCATAGTATCGATTTTCTAAGAGTTTTGTATGTCTGTCAATTCTAAATGAAACATTCGTCACCTCAAATATTGTAGTTATCCCACAATCATATGTTTTCTTTGTTTCATCTAACTTTTTGATGCAAAATTTACAACCATTGCACCACATATCCTTATGGTGTTTCACCTGCAATATGCCAGGAACATAAAGACTACATTGTCAATTGATAATTAAGTACATATTGAAATTAATTAAATAGTATGTAATGACTAACATGCTTGCGTGTTTATCTTTTAAACCATATGTTAAATCAATTTCCCTTTGTGTAAGATTGGTATCTCCATTGTGATGAGCTGCTTTAACCAATGACGCCACACCTTCACATGATATTCCATGACCATATTGTTTACATCATTCAATACATAGCTTCATCCAATAAATATTGTTTGCAAAGTATAAATTTAGTGCATCCCACTCTCGACCAAATGCATGAGGAAGTTAAAATTACAATTCACAAATGTATAATTACTTAAGACAGTATACGCACATTTATAATTGATGCATATTGAAGATTAGAAATTAAATAAGTATGATATATACATAAAAATAAATAGTCAATATATATTATAATTAACCTCCACCATCTACTAATAATTACCTTTCACCTTCCTCAATCTACCTTTCCCCATCAGGTTCCCCCTCGAATTTGTTAATAGAGTTTGGATCACAAATGCGACCTAAATCGATCTTTGACGCTAATTTAGGAAGATATTCACTAATGTGCACCAAAGTTCCAGTATACCATATATCCATCCACCATATATCTCTCAGGATGTGCTCTTTTTCTAACCAAAGCCTTCAAAAAATTTCAAGTGCCTCTCAACCATCCACATTGACCTTGAGTGGACAGGTCCACACAATTCAATCTCCTCAACTTTGTGTATGTGGTAGTGTTCTTGTGCATTGAAAAAAGTAGTAGGTATATAATTTTTCATTTCACACATTATATGAGGAATTTCTCTCCTCCAAGACTTTATATCTTCCTTATGGATTTCTTTAGATGAAAACCATCTATAAGTAATGCAAGAAAATCACGAGATTTAACAAAAATAAATATTATAGTACATAACAACTAGTAAAAAAATGACAAATATAAGTTCTACAATGAATTTTAAAAAAATTTTATGCATGCAAAATATTGCTACTTACCTCATCTATTTTCCAAGATCATATATAACTTGTTTGACATTGTTGTTGAAGTTGTCTGAGAGAGATAAAGGTAGAACATACTGTAGCAATAAAATTGTTCACTATTTTTTTACAAGAGTAGAAAAAAACACCAACAACATGCACTAGTATAAAAATATAGCAACATATATACCCAAATAATTACCTTCATGAAGATATGCCAATCATGCATTTTCAACCCCCAAAGTCACCTTTCTTTGTTAAAATATTCTTCATGTTCGAAAAAAATCTAGTGGGAAATTTAATTTTTCAAATGACTTCTTCTATAGAATTGCTTTGTTTCTCCGTTAACAACCATGGAAGTGAGGTTATATTAATTTGGTCTCCATTTATATTTAACTGAATGGCATGTTTTATTGCATGATTGGTTTCCCGAATGTCATTGCAAATTTTGACAAATTTTTCTTTGTCACTCCTTCCATCCAATATCTGCCATAATGTCTCAACTACATTCTTTCCAATGTGCATGGTATCAAACAAATGAACTATTTGTAGGTGCTCATAGTATGGACACTTATTGAATTGTTTAGGATAACTTTTCATTCATCGTGGAAGCCCATCAATGCCTTCATGATCACGACAACCATCATGAATCATAGTTTATAAAGACATTATAGAAATTAATGTCAATTACAGTAACAAAACACAACATCTAAAAAAAATATTATATATAGATGATAGACAGACAATTTGATATGTACCATGACAATTTCAATTATATTGTAACTTTCATAGGTGAGCTGTCATCCTCTGTAGTTTTATGCGGTTTCTTTTTTCCCATTGAAAAGATGTTTTTTAGTACTTCAATACCTATGATTCTTAGAGAGGAAGTGCCTATGCTCATCAAACACCTCCTTTCCTAAAAATTTTGAACTTTGAGATTTCGTCTTATGACCAAAAGCTGGACATGAAAAATTTCCCTTTGTTTGAACACTTGCAAGAGATGGATTAACTATGTCAATTATAATTATATATAATGAATGGATTATTTAAAAAACATGCACGATTAATATGTCAACTTCATAAAATTAAATACTATTAAAGTGGATGTTATAATTAACACTATAAAAATGTGTTAGCCCTGGAGCATCATGAATTGTCAATACAAGCATTGCTGGAATTGAATTTGTATCTGTTGTAATGGTCTAAATACACCATACGTAGTGATGCCATTCCATAGCTCTAGTAGTTTGTCAATAAGAGGCTCGATATATACATTCATATCTTTAACTTGGTACTTACCTAATTGATTTGAACATATACACTACACAATTATTACAATCATTTTAGATATATAAATAATATATATGTGTGAATGAAAACAAATATATGACATTGTGCAAAAAATAAAACAAATTAGATTCTATTGCGTTAAAAAAGAATTGTTGCGTAAACAAGTACCTAGAACAATCATTTCCAACATTATGTGCTCCATCTTTATTGACATCCATGAACACATATTTCATTAAATTTGGAAATATTCTATTACAAGGACTTCATCCACATTGATATTTTTTGTAAATCTCTAAATACATATTCTCTTAAATCTAGAAAAATCAACTCAAAGAACTATTCCATTAAATTTGGAAGAATTAATCCAATGAGCTATTCTCTCAATTAATATTTTATTTATTTATTTCAAGTAAAACTTGAGTATTCAACCATGCAAAAGAAAATATTACATCTCAATTAGAACCAAAGGAAATATTACATCTCAATTAGAACTAGATGGGTTAGATCTAGAATTTAGAACTTCCGCTAGATTGAGTTCTTTCAAAATAAAGAAAGTCATAGCCTTTGAATCCTTACATAATTTCTATTAATATTATTTATAGTTTGTATTAAATGTTAAGTTGATTAAATTATTTTATGACATAATACTAACATTGTATTTGTTACTACAACAATTATAAACATTGTCATAGTAATTATTTTTGTCTTTGTTGAGTACGTTCTTTTATTTTTGGAAGTTGGCACCACTCATAATCAAAACGAGAAAATATTTTATGACTTTAAAGTCTAAGTTTTACCCTTGTAATGATTAAAATAAATTATGAATTAAAATAACAACATAATTTATTATTGTTGTTGTTGGTAGTGGTAGTGTATTAAAAACTAAGTTGATGAATGTTTACTTTATGAATAATAGATTAACGTGAGAAATTTCTTACCTATAAATTTATTTAATGATATTGATGTTAGTAAAGCCTCCCTTATTTATTAATATTAATTATTTTAACAATCAAAATCAATTATGAACTAGAATAGCATTAGTGCATTACAATTTGTTTTTTTTCATATACAAGAGGAAAGGGGGAAAACCAACCGAACTAATTATTGCAAGTGTTCATTATTTATTTATGAAGTATTTGAACAATGTGTTTAATTGAAAAGAGAATATTTATATTGAAAATATAGATATCTTACAATATTTATATTATCATTAATATTTTATATCATCTATTAATTTATGTCAGGGCACAGAGGAATCGAACCACCATCGTCCTGCTTGTAATGCAAGTGCTCTTCCATTGAGCTAGCACCCTTTACAACATGAGGGGAAAGGGACTATGTTAACACCTAGATTACACATTTCTAATCCTCTCTCACAAATCAAAATGAAGAAAGTCTTAGACTTTAATTCTTTCAAAATGATGAAATTCTTAGACTTTGATTCCTTACATAATTTCTATTAATCTTATCTATAGTTTGGATTAAATGGTAAGTTGATTAAGTTTATGTAATGACATTAATATTGTATATGTTACTATGATAAAGCAATTGAATTATAATTTGATATGATAACTAGTACATTGTTGGTGTTGAGTTCCTATACTAGTAGAAGGTTGGCACCATTTTAGAATGACCCATTTAAAAACTATTTAATGGCATAATACAAATGTGTTTGTTTCTGTAACAATTTTAATTCTCAACATAACATGTAATATTGTATGTGTTGAGTATCATGTTGTAATATATTAGAAGGTTGGCAACATTTTACAAGTGACAAGAAAAACTTCTATATATTAAGTGTTACTATGCTAAGTTTATTATTTTAACGATCAAAATCAATTATACGTTAGAATAGAAATATAATTTATTTATATTACTATTATTTATATTTTCTAATATAAGTTAAGATCAATGATTATATCACGAAAAATAGATTGTAGAAGATTGTTTGCATAATATTATTAAAGTTATTTAATGGCATTAATAATCAATGTGTGTTGCTATTATTATCTTGGAATTTCATTTAATTGAAATTATGTTAACTAATGTGTCTAGGTTGAGTTACCATACTAAGTCTAATTTTTTTTTGAGTATGATGTTTTATTTTTAGAAGTTGGCAGCACTTGATAGTGGACGAGAAAATATTTTATGACTTAAAGTAAAATGGGTTTTATCTTAGTAATGACTAAAATAAATTATGAATTAGAGACATAATTTATTATTATTATTGGTGGTGGTGGTGGTGTATTAACAACTAAGTTGTTGAATGTTGATTTTAAGAATAACATATTTATGTGATAAATTTTACCTATAAATGTATTTAATGATATACTTTGATTATCATTAATATTTATATTTACGTATTAAAACAAAATTCATCAATATTTGACTAGTGAATTATTAATAATTTGTGTAAGAAATTTCTTACATAATATAAAGTTATTTAACAACATATTAATATTGTGTTGTGACTATTATTAACTTATGTAGTATTGACATTAAATGTTAATACTTGGATATTGATTTTCGGGATTAAGCTATGTGAAAGCTTTTCAAACCATAATGAATTTTACATTGTTCCCCCGATGATCATGCATGGAGTTCCCACTTGAAATGTTGGTTTGAAAAACTCACTGACAACTTAATCCAAAAAATCATTCACAATGATGACAAATTGTGAAAGCCTGCACTCTGAAAATGTTACTACTTTGTCTTTGTTGAGTATAAGATCTTGCATTAGTACAAAGTTCTCACCACTTTAAACTCTACAGAAGAAAATATAATATTAATTAGAATGCAACAGAGTAGAACAATTAAATTTATATAAATTATAATAACAAAAAATAGGGAAAAGTCACTTCAAACCTTATTGCAAGTGCCTTACATTTATTGACAGAGGAAGTCTAGAAGATGTTTTAAGATTGATTATTGAATATAATTATGCACATTTGATATAGTGACATGTTGAGTTTATGTAAAAAACAAATTGAAAAGTTAAAAATTGAATGGTGTTATCTAATTCACATAAAGTACCATCACATGAATTAACATAGAAGTTGAACCAAAATTTTCATACTAGTAAATAATATAAAATTCCTCAAAAAAGGGCTTGAAGAGAATATTTGATATACAACAAACATTGAAAAGTGTTTCTTCTAGTATATTAATAACTCGTTCAAAGAGAAAATTACATTCATGAATCATCTCCACCTAATCTCCTTATATTCAGTCAAACAAATCAAATACAACTTGTACACCACAGTTATTTAGCATAGTCTTCCTGCAATCTTATTTATTTTGCATCCATGCCCAAACTATGGTATTAAATAGAATAGATCCAAGTCATGTGTCATCAAGGTTTGGTACCCAATATTGTTCTAAAATTTTCCCTTGTATTTCACTGAATTAGGCTTCCATCAATCAACATTTACATGAAGAATCTCACTTTCATAATTCTGGAAGATATATGAGGTGGTTTTTGCCATCCAAATCATCTCTCCTTCATCCTCTGTTCATGATTGAACTAGCAACATCTTTCCTTTCTGAACTTGAATCATAGGATTGAATCTTGGCTTTAGCTTGTTGCACTTGGGTCTAACATATACTAGTTCATCCGTCACATTATCAAAATCTCCATCCATAATACTTATATTACATGCAGTGCATTACGATCGGCATTAAATCTCACATGGATTAAATTGTCTTTATGTTGCAATGTATTTGACGATAATGTCTAACATGAATTAAAGCTAACATGATGTTACTACTTAATGATTGATTTTCTAGATTAAGTTATGTGAAATCTTCTCAGTCCACAATGAGTTTTTCATGGTTCCCGTAACAAGCATGGGTGGAGTGTCAACTCAAAACGTTGGTCTGAAAAACGTTCACACAGTTTAATCCATAAAATCAATCACAATGATGACAAACTGATAAAACCAGCACACTCAAAATGTTAGTACTGTATTTATTGAGTATAAGTTAATATACTAGTACAAAGTTGGCACCATTTTAAAGTCTACACGAGAAAATATAATTATGAATTTGAATGCAACATAGTAGTACAATTAAATTTATGTCAACTATAACAATGAATAATAGGGAAAATTGACTTCAAACCTTATTGCAAGTGCCTTACATTTATTCACAAAGCAAGTCTATAAGATGTTTTAAGGTGCATTCACATAAAGTATCATCACATGAATTAACATTGAATTTGAACAAAAAATTTCATATATGTAGAAAATAATATAAAATTCCTCAAAAGGTAGCTTGAAGAGAATATTTGATATACTACAAACATTGACAACTTTTTCTTCACGTATATTAATTAGTCATTCAAAAAGCAAAATTACATTCATGAATCATCTCCACCTAATCTCCTTATATTTTCTCAAGTAGATCAAGTACAGCTTGAGGATGAAGATTTCCATAGTTAATCATAATGACAAAGAGAGTTTATGGAATTAAATTGTGTGTTAAAACGTCCCTACGTTTCGAGTGGACACTCCACCAATCATCAGGGGAATAAAATGAAAAGCTCAAAGTGGTATTGAAGAGAGTGAGCAGAAGCTAATAATAAATAAGGTAAGGGTTTTGTACATGCATTAATAAATATAATTATGCACAATTGATATAGTGAGATGTTGTGTTGATCTAAAAGACAAATTGAAAAGTTAAAATTTGAATGGTGTTAGCTAGTTCGCATAAAGTATCATCACATGAATTAACAATGAACTTGAAGTGAAATTTTCATATATGCAGTAAATAATATAAAATTCCTCAAAAATTAGCTTGAAGAGTATTTATTATACTACAAACATTGAAAAAGTTTCTTCATGTATAGTAAAAGTCTTTCAAAAAGCAAAATTACATTCATGAATCATCTCCACCTAATCTCCTTATATCCGCTCAAGCAGATCAAGTACAACTTGCACACCAAATTTATTTATCTTGGTTGCAATCTTCTTTGTTTGGCATCCATGCCCAAATTATGGTATTAATTGGAATAGATCCAAGTTTTGTGTCATCATTATTTGGTACCCAATAATGTTCTAAAAATTTTCCCTTGTCTTTCCCTGAGCTAGGATGCCACCAATCAATCTTTACATGAAGGGTCTCATTGTCATCATGCTAGAAGATATCTGAGGTAGCTTTTGCCATCCAAATAATCTCTCCTTCATACCCATTTCCTGATCTAACAAGCAACATCTTTCATTTCTCAACATCAATTCTAGGATCAAATGTTTGCTTTGGCTTGTTGCACTTGGGTCCAACATATATCGGTTCATCTATCACATTATCAAAATCTCCATCCATAATACTTGATATTGCATGGAGTGAATTACCATCAACGTTAACATTTTGCCTCATCTTGGGCCAAATATCATTAGAAGAAGAATCACTTTCATCCAAGGGTGTATGGTCATTGTAGATTCCATCTAATGCATCAAGAACACTTTTCCAATACTCTAGTTTTTTATTCCATTCCTCTATAACATTTGGTGAATTCTCATTGCCAATAGTCTATTTCCACATTTTTATGTATGATGTTAGTCATTCCATTAGTTCTTTTAAATAAACATCACTGTCTTTGGGACGTAAGAAAGATGGCTTCCCTGTGGACAATATAGGTCGACCTTCATCATATATATTCCACAACTCAACTGGTTCTGACCACTCAATGTCTTTGATGGATTGTTTATACCTCATAACTGGAACATCATTGAGTACAAGAAATTGGAAGTACTGGACATTAAGATGTTCAACTAGTGCATTTTTCCCCTCCTTGATGTACCCATTAAGAAAAAATTTGAAGTCATACACTTTGTCAATAAGTTTAGGTGGAAACAACTGTTTTTCTTCTATTGTGCGATATGTATCCATCATCTTAGGTAAATAATATATATCTTTACTATTCAAGTTGGAAGACATTCTTCCGTAGGTTCCATCTATGTCTTCATGGGTGTGCCCCACAAGCAAGAACCCAACCTCAATAGTGATGAAGACACCAAGTGCAGTTAATAGTGATAGAAACATGAAAACATAACGATTCTTATTATCACTAGCTGCATTTTCCAACTGTAACAACAAATGTGGAGGAAGAGGTTTAAAATCAAGATTTTGATTTTTTGAGCTTCCATTTAAAGATAGGAAAGCATCCTTGTACACTCTACATTTTGAGTAAATAGAGTTTTGAAATAATGCATTTGAAAGTGTGTTTCTTGAACTTCCACTCTCATAAAGCAAATCACCATACATATCAAGGTGTGGGTCTTCAAGGTCCCTCAAGCACTTTGCAAGAGATGTAATGGTAAAATGTGATCCCATGTGTACAGATGGTAGGGAGAAATGACCAAAACCTCTTGTGCTATGCCCATGTGTTAGCATAACTGTCAACGACAAACCCAAGTTTGTTCCTGCAACAAATTTTGATTTTACATGTAATTCCTTTTCACCTAACATTTCACCCTCAACCATGTCATACTCATGAACATTAACTATGATCCGTTTGGCAATGCACATGCTTGTTCTCATGCATTCATGTGTAAGAGAAACATTTTTACATGTGAATGTAAGCCTATCTTGGGGAATATTTACTGGATGATCATGACAATGAGTTTCCAAATCTTATTGTAGCCAAATCTCATAAGATCCCAATGCACCCCCTAGTGTATTCTCAAATCCTATTGGATGTGGCAAGAGAGAATCATGTTTTAACACCTTCTCAATGTTAACCACTATGGATCATTTATTTACGATCCTTCCATGCACCTTATGACAAATCTTTGTATTGAATATGGAACTTTCACCCACCTTCACTCCACATTGCAAAAGATCTACCTTGTCTCCAATAGAAAATGCAGAAGAGACATTTGCACCTATACAACAAATTAAACAAACTTAGTATTTGCTCAAAAAAAACAAGCAATGTACTCTAAAAAACACTTAACATGTGCTTCAAGATTTTGATTTACCTTTGTTATGCCTCAAATCTACGATCTTCCATGGATGTAAGTCCCCTTCATCAACATCTTCCACAATCAAATGTGGTTCAATGACATCAATTATCAAAACCATAATAGAACTACATTAAGCATTTCTCCACCATAATGAGTTGTAGTCTTTGTAGATTCAACCCTTCCGAGACCAATAACTTGACCATTAATTAGGAGGTCAACATAGTCCCCTCTTGTCAAAATTATATTTTCCATTATAACTCCTCCCAATTTCTGTAACACATTTGAATTGTAATTTGTAATTAAGGTTAAACCATATGAAGTGTATGTTCAAAAAAGTAATATAGTTCCAATAATTCAAATCTAACTAAAGTTAGCTTTAGTCCTTAAATCATTGCACGATGAGTGAAATCTAATGTGTTAAACTTTCGTAATGTAGTTTCCATCTAACACAACCGCATTGTCATCAATCACAATGCACCATGATAGAAATCTAGTTGGAGTTAGATTTCATAAGATATTTTTCCTTCTAACACAACCACATTGTCATCAAATACATTACACCAAGATAGAAATCTAGTTGGAGTTAGCGTTCCTCCTAACAAAATGGCACGATGAGTGAAAGATCATGTGTGTTAGGTCATTACACCATGATGAAAATCTAGCTGGAATTAGTTTTCTATCTAATACAACCACATTGTCACATTGCACCGTGATGGAAATCTAGCTAAAGTTAGCTTTCAACCTTAAATCGTTGCATGGTGAGTGAAATCTAATGTGTGTTAGCTTTCATAACTTAGTTTTCCATTTAGCACAACCACATTGTCATCAATCAAAATGCACTATGTTGGAAATATAGCTAGAGTTAGCTTTCGTTCTTAAAACGTTGCACGGTGAGTAATAGCTAATGTGTGTTAGCTTTTGTAAGGTAGTTTTCCATCTAACATAGCCACATTGTCATCAAATACAATACACCATGACACAAATCTAGTTGGAGTTAGCTTTTCTTCTAAAAACATGGCACGATGAGTGAAAGCTAATGTGTGTTAGGTTTCATAAGGTAATTTTCCATCTAACACAACCACATCGTCATCGATCACATTGCACCATGATGGAAATCTAGCTGGAGTTAGCTTTTGTCCTTAAATCATTGCATGGTGATTAAAGCTAATGTATGTTAGCTTTCATAACGTAGTTTTCCATCTAACACAGCCACATTGTTATCAAATACATTACACCATGATTGAAATCTAGCTGGAGTTAGTTTTCCTTCTAACAACATGGCACTATAAGGGAAAGCTTATGTGTGTTACCTCATTACACCATGATGGAAATCTAGCTGGAGTTAGCTTTCATTTTAACAACATGGCACGATGAGTGAAAGCTAATGTGTGTTAGATTTCATAAAGTAATTTTCCATGTAACACAACCACATTGTCATCAATCTCATTGCACTGTGTTGGAAATCTAGCTGGAGTTAGATTTCATCCTTAAATCGTTGCACAGTGAGTGAAATCTAATGTGTGTAATCTTTCATAGTGTATTTTTCCATCTAGCACAACCACATTATCATCAATCACAATGCACCATGATGGAAATCTAGCTGGAATTAGCTTTCGTTCTTAAAACATTGCACGGTGAGTAAAGCTAATGTTTGTTAGCCTTCATAAGGTAGTTTTCCATCTAACATAGCCACAGTTTCATCAAATACATTACACCGTGATGGAATTCTAGCTGGAGTTAGTTTTCCTTCTAACAACATGGCACTATAAGGGAAAGCTTATCTGTGTTAGCTCATTACAGCATGATGGAAATCTAACAGGAGTTAGCTTTCCTTTTAACAGCATGGCACAATGAGTGAAAGATAACATGTATTAACTTTCATAAGGTAGTTTTCCATGTAACACAACCACATTGTCATCAATCACATTGCACCGTGTTGGAAATCTAGATGAAGTTAGCTTTTATCCTTAAATCGTTGCATGGTGAGTGAAATCTAATGTGTGTAAGCTTTCATAGTGTATTTTTTCATCTAGCACAACCACATTGTCAATTCAATCACAATGCACCATAATGGAAATATAGTTGGAGTTAGTTTTTGTTCTTAAAAAATTGCACGGTGAGTAAAACCTAATGTCTATTAGCTTTGATAAAGTAGTTATCCATCTAACACAGCTACATTGTCATTGAATACATGACACCGTGATGGAAATCTAGCTAAAGTTAGCTTTCCTTCTAACATGGCACTATGAGTGAAATCTTATGTGTGTTAGCTCATTACACCATTATGAAAATCTAACTGGAGTTAGCTTTCTTTTAAACAACATGGCAGGATGAGTGAAAGCTAATGTGTGTTAGCTTTCATAAGGTAGATTTCTATCTAACACAACCAAATTGTCACATTGCACCGTGATGGAAATCTAGCTGGAATCAGCTTTCAATCTTAAATTGTTGCACGGTGAGTGAAATCTGATGTGTGTTAGCTTTCAAAATGTAGTTTTTCATTTAGCACAACCACATTGTCATCAATCAAAATGCACCATGTTGAAAATATAGCTAGAGTTAGCTTTCATTCTTAAAACGTTGCACGATGAGTAATAGCTAATCGGTGTTAGCTTTTGTAAGGTATTTTTCCATCTAACACAGCCACATTGTCATCAAATACATTACACCATGATGAAAATCTAGCTAGAGTTAGCTTTCCTTCTAACAACATGGCACGATGAGTGAAAGTTAATGTGCGTTAGCTTCCATAAGGTAGTTTCCATCTAACACAACCACATCGTCATCGATCGCATTGCACCGTGATGGAAATCTAGCTAGAGTTATCTTTCATCTCTAAATCATTGCACGATGAGTGAAATCTAATGTGTGTTAGCTTTCATAATGTAGTTTTCCATCTAGCACAACCACATTGTCATCAATCACAATGCAACATGATGGAAATTTATCTAGAGTTAGCTTTTGTTCTTAAAACATTGCACGGTCAGTAAAGCTAATGTCTGTTAGCTTTAATAAGGTAGTTTTTCATCTAACATAGCCAAATTGTTATCAAATACATTACACAGTGATGGAAATCTAGTTGGAGTTAGCTTTTATTCTGACAACATGGCACTATAAGGAAAAACTTATGTGTGTTAGCTTATTACACCACGATGAAAATCTAGCTGGAGTTAGCTTTTCTTTTAACAACATGTCACGATAAGTGAAATCTAATGTGTATTAGCTTTCATAAGGTAGGTTTCCATGTAACACAACCACATTGTCACCAAGTGCATTGCACCGTGTTGGAAATCTAGATGGAGTTAGCTTTCATCCTTAAACCGTTGCACAATGAGTGAAATATAATGTGTGTAAACTTTCATAGTGTATTTTTCCATCTAGCACAACCACATTGTCACCAATCACAATGCACCATGATGGAAATCTAGCTGGAGTTAACTTTCATTCTTAAAAAATTGCAGGGTGAGTAAAGATATTGTATGTTAGCCTTCATAAGGTAGTTTTCCATCTAACAGAGCCGCATTGTCATCAAATACATTACACCATGATGGAAATCTAGCTAGAGTTAGCTTTCATTCTAACAACATGGCACTATAAGGGAAATATTATGTGTGTTAGCTCATTACACCATGATGAATATCTAGTTGGAGTTAGCTTTCCTTTTAACAACATGGCACAATGAGTGAAAGATAATGTGTGTTAGCTTTGATATGGTAGTTTTCCATGCAACACAACCACATTGTCATCAATCACATTGCGATGTGTTGGGTAATCTAGCTGAAGTTAGCTTTCATCCTTAAATTGTTGCACTATGAGTGAAATCTAATGTGTGTAAGCTTTCATAGTATAGTTTTTCATCTAGCACAACCACATTGTCATCAATCACAATGCACCATGATGGTAATCTAACTGTCGTTAGCTTTCGTTCTTAAAACCTTGCATGGTGAGTAAATGCTAATGTGTGTTAACTTTCATAAGGTAGTTTTCTATCTAACATTGCCACATTGTCATCAAATACATTACACCATGATGAAAATCTAACTGAAGTTAGATTTCATTTTAACATGGAACTATAAGTAAAAGCTTATGTGTGTTATCTTATTACACCATTACGAAAATATAGCTGGAGTTAGCTTTCTTTTTAACAACATGGCACGATGAGTGAAAGCTAATGTGTGTTAGCTTTCATAAGGTAGTTTTACATCTAACACAACCACATTGTCAAATTGCATCGTGATGGAAATCTAGTTGAAATTAGCTTTCAACCTTAAATCGTTGCATGGTGAGTGAAATCTAATGTGTGTTAGCTTTCATAATGTAGTTTTTCATTTAGCACAACCACATTGTCATCAATCAAAATTCACCATGTTGGAAATCTATCTAAAGTTAGCTTTTGTTCTTAAAACATTGCACGGTGAGTAATAGCTAATGTGCGTTAGCTTTCATAAGGTAGTTTTTCATCTAACACAACCACATTGTAATCAAATACATTACACCATGATGGAAATATAATTGGAGTTAGCTTTCCTTTTAACAACATGGCACACTGAGTGAACGATAATGTGTATTAGCTTTCATAAGGTAGTTTTCCATCTAACACAACCACATCGTCATCGATCACATTGCACCGTGATGAAAATCTAACTAGAGTTAGCTTTCGTCCTTAATCATTGCACGGTGAGTGAAATCCAATGTGTGTTGGCATTCATAATTTAGTTTTTCATCTAGCACAACCACATTGTCGTCAATCACAATGCACCATGATGGAGACCTAGCTACAGTTAGCTTTCTTTCTGAAGACATTGCACGGTGAGTAAAGCTAATGTTTATTAGCCTTGATAAGGTAGTTTTTCATCTAACACGGTCACATTGTCATCAAATACATTACACCATGATGGAAATCTAGCTGGAGTTAGCTTTCCTTCTAACAACACGGCACTATAAGGGAAATCTTATGTGTGCTAGATCATTACACCATGATGGAAATATAGCTGGAGTTAGCTTTCATTTTAACAACGTGGCACGATGAGTGAAATATAATATGTGTTAGCTTTCATAAGGTAGTTTTCCATGTAAACAACCACATTGTCATCAATCACATTGCTCTGTGTTGGAAATCTAGCTGAAGTTAGCTTTCATCCTTAAATCGTTGCACGGTAAGTGAAATCTAATGTGTGTAAGATTTCATAGTGTAGTTTTCCATTTAGCACGGTGACATTGTCATCAATCACAATGCACCATGATGAAAATCTAGCTGGAGTTAGATTTCCTTCTTAAAACATTGCACGATGAGTAAAAGCTAACGTGTGTTAGTTTTCATAAGGTAGCTTTCCATCTAACATTGCCACATTGTCATCAAATACATTAAACCATGATGAAAATCTAGCTGGAGTTAGCTTTCCTTCTAACATGGCACTACGAGTGAAAGCTTATGTGTGTTAGCTCGTTACACCATTATGAAAAGCTTGTGTGTTAGCCCTTTGAAATAGGGTGCAAAAAAAATCTCATTGAATTCATGGTTTTGTTTTGGTCTCACTGCAATGGTATACAGGGTAAGAAACCTCAACATAACACTCCACAAGTCCAACCTAAACTCCTACCACCAAAATGAATGACCAAACCCATCACATTAAACTTTGACATGTTGACAATTATACCCTTCATAGTGGATGTGTGTGGATCCATCTGTATCTCACCAATATTCATCATTGTTAGTATCATTGTTTTGATGATGATTTCCATCGTCATCATCATGGCATCATCATCGTCATCGTCATCCTTATCCTTGTCATTTTCATGGTAATGATAACGCTTGGAACTAAAACTAGTAGAATTAAGCAGGCTTGGAGTCTAGCCAATTCCCATTCTAAATGAAGATTGCAAGCCAAGACAGAGGAAAAAAAATGTTATAGAAACTAGATTCACTTACACAATATTCTATACTCACTGGAGTTGTTGTAATATATAATTCTCCTCTTTTAAAAGAATCATTAAAACGTAGTCGAAGCCAATCCATCATTATATTTTTCTTGAAGTAGATTTTCCAGGGTCAATATGTGTTGAAAATTGTTTGTCAATTAGTGAAGAATTTATAGAGTTTAAGAAAATATTGGATAGGATTTATGTTGATAAAGAGTAGTGATCCTTTCTCATAATAGTGTACACTCTACAACCTACAACCTTCCATATTATCTAGTTTCATATCATCTCCCACCACTATCCACTATGACTATCAGGGATGAATCCCCCAACCGCTCTGTATTTTAGTTTAAGATAAAGTTTTGTATCTTAGTTGTGAGGATCAATCCTTCATGATTAAAGAAATATTGGAACTTAGAGCCCTAGATTCATGGTGAGGATGGTTGAATGATATGGTGGGAAATATGTAAATGCTCAACACAAATCAAACTCACTCTACTAATAAAATAACAATAATGGGTCAGAGATCCAATTAAAAAAAAATGTATTGTGGATAGGCTTTTGGACTTGCATCATTCACATGCCCTTTAAGGTTACAATGCAAAAGGACACCTAATCAATCTCCTAATACCACAATACCTCTAGATATGGGACTTTTCTATGGGGACTATACATTCCACTCTAGTCCTTCGTGCCTCTAGTTGTTATGTATATGGTTTCTTGTAAAAATAAATTGTAAAAGATTAGGGCTTGACTGAGCCCAATATTTACATTTATTGTCTTTGCAAGTCCACCATATCCAACCACAACTCATAACCAAATCTAGTGTTGAAAGAGTTCATCTCATGGCCACTATGGTATATAATGTGCATAATGTGTTGATATAATAAAGAACACACATGTATGTAAACAAAAGTTTAGACATTCCCACAATCAATGTGGGATAGAGATATAAAGGGCCTCAAAGGAAATATGAAGCCTAAAGTAAAAAAATTGGGAGCTTGACGATAGGATCAACAACAATGTTTCAGAGATGCATCAGGAGAGGCTTCAAGGGCTTATCCTCCAGGTGCTCTAATCGTTGATATTGTGATAGAGCATCATTCATCGACAACCAAATTGAGTCTATGAGGCCTATACACATCCGTTGGAAATTTCATAGCTCAATTATGTTGCTCAGTTTTAGATCTAGGTCTTGAGACCAATTCTCCATGTGTCCTTGAATGACTCTTTTATGCAAGTTAAAGCTCACCATAAAATCCAATCCAAGGCTCAGATTTATCTTTATGTGAATTTAATCTTACATTTAGTTGTAGTTTTTTTGTTATGAATGGGCATGCTTTCTTTCTGAGTGAATGAAGAGTTAGTTTGGTTCTGAGTGAGTGGTTCGTTTGAAATTTGGTTCCTTTGTATGGCCTTCCAATGGCTAGGGGACACCATAATAAATCGAAAAAACAAAGGAAAAATGTCCCAAATGCACTTTGGGTTACTTCATTGGGGTCCATGGGGTCAAACCTTCCATAACCATTCATGATTTCTATATAGGTGATCTTTTTAGTCAACACTGGCCCAATTTTTCCTTTTATAGATTACTTATTTCAAAGAGAAAATTAAGCCATCACACTCAATTCCTTCTCCATGAGCTCAAAGCCTCAATGTTGTAGCATGCAACATTGCAATGTGCATTGCCAAGTCAGGTGGTCACAAATAGACTACCTTGCTTTCACTTTTTTTGCAAAGCTAACTTTTGTCTCACATTGATATTGCAGTGAGGAGCATTCTATGTTGTGTGTCATATTTTACATTATTGTTGTATTATAAGAGGGTGTTCTATTTTATATTAGGAGGGCAAGCTGAAAGTCATCAGTCTAACTGTTGTTCCAAAATAGCATATAAGTATTTCCTTAGTTGTGCCCCCTTGCATGAATGACAGCTAAGATAACAACCAAGTGATGCATGCATCCTTATCCTATGCGACTGTTGTTTCCCTCCTACTTGCATGAGTCTAAAAATAACATTGAAGCCAACTTTTAGTTAACTATGTTTTGTTCTGGGTGTCACTTCTACTTTGTGCAATGAACTGTAAGTTCCACCTAGCTACACCCTCAACTTATGCCTTTTAATCCTTTTTAGGGCGCCCTTTTCTACAAACTCACCATGATTGATATTTTCTTCATAATGCTTTAATGCCTTTTCATCTTTGAGCTCTAACTGTGCATATATTTCACCAGGGCATGGTTTTGACATGTTTGTAAATTCCTCTCCTGACAGCCCGAAAATGTATCCCTGTATTTGTTGATTAGGATAATGAATAATTACTTGTCACTCTATTGTTTGTCTCTGATAAAGTTGGTAAATTTTTTATCAAGGTAATGTGCTCCATCTCTAGTCCACTCACAACATGAATCCTGCCAGTGCCCTCAACAAAGATGCCCTGTGGGTCATGTTGTTTTATCCAAATTCAAAAGTGAGCTTATCATGGTGGTGGAGTATCAGTTTGAAAAGTGTGTTGTAGTTTATCTCATTGTTTAAACAAAGAGCAATGCCATAATACATACAAGCCCAAACCATCTTGGGACATGGAAACAAGTCTACTAAGTTACTAACATCTCGAAGGTGGCCTAGATTAGTCATTTTGTTGACCTTGAAACTTGTCAATAGTCGTCACCTTGCTCAAAGATCTAATGAGAGGATTAGGCATGTCTTTGTTCGATCATATTGGGAATCAAGTGCCTTTGACCATTGTAAGCAGTCAAGATTGATATTTTGTTGGCAGGGCAGCCTAGTAATCACATTTACATATAAACATTCACCACATATTCTGCTTCACCAAGTTTTTGTTGCAAAACCAAGGGAAAATAGTAGATTCGTCCATTCCATGGTGATCAGGGACATCTACAAACTGATATCCCTAGCAGAAACCTGATTTGTAAAATGAAACATCTACTCTTTTTGCACATATGACAGATCACCTAATGTTTGTATCTCTAGTTATAGAGTTTTATTAAACTAGGTTTTGCTCTACCTTATGTATTGAGTTCTACATAGGGTATTGCTAAGCCAAGAAAACCTTGTGAACCAACTTTGGTTCATGTTGCTGTACTTCTGTAAATACATGTTCTTAACTACTGGTTGTAACTGATGATTATCACCATTCAATATGCAATGTTTGAGCATTGCATGTCTTTCTTCTCGTGTTTGTAACAACATAGGTGTGAATGTTTCCTTAAATGATAGAACATGATAAACTGCCATTAATAATGGCATTTGCAACTTAGAACTATGTCGAAAACTAACTTCATTTAAATTTGGGACAAAAAGCTTAAAAACTTGTGATACTGGCATAGCTTCAACCATTTATGTGGAGAAATTCTTACCATCATTCCACGATAGGCATGTATGAAAAGGGTTTGAAACTGACACATATTTTGACATATAAACGAGGATGGGGAAAAGGATATGCTTAGATATGTAAAATGACACATAGTTAATTATTTGTTGCTCAGTTCCACTTGAAGAATTTGTTTTTATGTCTAGGCATTTTGTTGTTTTAGAATTCTCTTGTGAAAAAATTGTACAATTACACAGAAGCAATCTTAAACCTGTTGTGCTTATCCAAGTTAATTGGACCTGTCTTCAATGAGATTTTGCACTAACATTGCACTGTTTCCTAGTCCATTGCAATTAGGGAATATGCATAATCCTTATTTGGAATCAAAAATTCAGAAGAGAGCATATTTAAAACAGGTTGTTGGCACAACATAGATCAGGGGGATCATTGGCTGACAACATGGTGCCCTTAATTGAAAATAAGAAACCTAAATACCATTCTATTGCAGATTCCTAAGAACAATAAAACAATTGAGTATCGTAAATACAGGTAATTTTGTTTCCCTTTTCAAAATTTCAGGGGTTCATGCAAATGAGGAAATGGACCTACACATCAATGGTCAATTGCCATAGCAATCTGTTGACATAGTCTATGGGGACAAACATACAACCAAATCCACAAGAAACAATCCCCACAATACTCAGTTGAGGTCTTCAAAAAAAAATACTGCCCTAAAGCAAACTATGAATGGGCATAACAAACCCTAAATAGTAGAACCCTTGTAGCTAAACAATTCTAAGTCCATATTTAGAACATCTCGGTGAAGCACTAGGACGGAAACCTACAAGGTCATGAGTTCCATACAAGAGTGTTTAAACTAAAAACTTGCTTAGATTGCAGATTGGCGTGCTCTCCTAAAAAGGGTGGCCAGCTAAGCTACAAGCTCCAAACACAATGAGCTTAAGTAAGCAGGCACCTCAGATATATGCATTAATTGGTTGTATATCAAGTTATCCACAGCCACTCACCTATACAACAAAGCAAATTACTCAATAACTAGTTCAATGAATGTAGCATGTCAATTTTCAAGATGTGATGGTTTTAGTGATCATGAATTCCTGTCTCAGTTTTAATTTTTAATCCCATAGATTTGATATTATATAATTTTAAGCTAGTATCTGCTAGTTAATGACATAAAGGTGAATGCATGTCTCCTGTATTTGATTATTCACGAGTTTTTTTGTTATAACTATGGATGTGGTAACATTCAGTGCTTCATTTTTTCTGTATACTCTTTGTTTCTTGGATATGATGTGATAAGTATTATTAACAAGTTTCTTAAGTTGTGGGTCTGTGAAAGTGCAACTTGGTTAAATTCCATTGATTTTCTGTTTATAGAAGAAGTGGTTTTTGCAATATTTAAACTAATTGAGTCCATCTGGAGCAGGCTGTTGTTTCTGTTAAGATTATTTGAAATAATCAAACTGGACAACCAGAGGGTTATGGTTTTGTGGAACTTGATTCTCATGCAACTGTAGAGAGAATTTTGCAGAATTTCCATGGTACACCCATGCCCAGTTCTCAACAACCTTTTAGGTTGAATTGGGCTACTTTTGGAGCTGGTGACAAACAGACAGAACCAGGCACTAAGTATTCCATATTTGTTGGGGACTTAGGTCGTGAGGTCACTGATATTATCTTGCAAGAGACTTTCCAAAGCCGATATTCATCTGTTAAAGGTGCTAAAGTTTTGATAGATGCAAATAGAACTTGCACCAAAGGTTATGAGTTTGTCAGATTTGTTGATGAGAACGAGAAAAACTGAGCTATGATTGAAATGAATGGCATTTATTGCTCATCGAGACCTATGCGTATTAATGAAGCTACACCAAAGAAGTCCTTGGGATTTTAACAACCTTATTCCATGAAAAGTATGCTTTTCAAGGATGGTAGATTATACTTGTATTTTTTTATCAGTTTTTTTATGTATATATCGATAGGTCACTTTACATATGTCTTGTAACTCAATTTTAGGAAGAAAATTCAACCAACCTAGTCTGTCTACACGATTACATGTATCCCCTTCAAATATTCATAAGTTATTCTTCTCTCTTTCATGGCAGTTGATTGCCAAGTGGTTCTCTTTTGTTGTTGGCCAGACAATACTTTTATTTTAAACTTGTATGTAACCCTTTTAAGCACCTTCTGCAACTGATGTAGGAGCTACCATCTCCTATAGTTTTCATTGTATGTCAATTAACTGTAGAAGTATACATAATGACAAGAGTTGACAGTTACTCCATAAAAGTTTTGAATTCTTAAAATTCTCAGAGATTGAGAATTGTCACATTGGGAAGTTTTCTGTCGAATAACTACTTGCAGAGAAGTTAAGAGTGGTTACATTCAGTTGATCTACATTTGCTTCCTATTGTTTTCCTTTCCTCTTGAAAATCGACAAGTTTGAATGGAGTTATGAGTTCTTGAACACTTATGAAAGTTATGTTGTCTGAAAGCAGGATGCCAAGAGGCATTCTCCACTTAGGGGCCTAGAACAAAACTCGATAGAAAAGCACCTTAATTAGTGGTGGCCCCAATTAGGTCAGTTTTTATGATTATGTATTTAAACTGAATTCTCCATTTGATAAATTTGTAGCATTTTCCTACTGCTGCAAACAACTCATTATTTTATGCTACATGCTTTCAGTCACAGTAGTCCTTCCTATTTTTTAAGCAACAATTAAGCCAAATTTCTCTTTTTTGTAAACATAGGTAGCTTGTTCCATTAAAATAGTCCTTTTAGCAGAACATAAGCAAATTATATCACCTATCTTGTGACAGATCATTATAGCACCCTTGTCCATATTCTTTGCTCAATTTCCTTTATTAAATGGCCCAAATTAATAGCTCCCTTTAGATATGCCAGAAAGGCTGGCATTGTATTGTGGAGTAAATTTGCATTTTTCTTGTCAAATAATTGTTTTAGCAGATATCTTTCTCTGCACTAAAAGCTATTTGTCCCTGTTATGCATCGAGAAGTAATGGACACACAAGTTGAGGATTCACAAGCTGCATAGGTGAAGTTTGACATGGCTTAAATTTAAGTACTCATTGGAGTCGTTGTAGTGGAAGGGTAAGCAATGTTAACTTCTGGTTGTGGTCTTTATAACCATTTATAACCAATGTTCTCTGTTGGTCCAAACTTGGGCATGATTGTCTCCTTGGACTGTTAAATGACTCCTTTTGGTATTTTAAGGACAAAGAGGCTTCTATGTGGTCTTCTGGAACCAGCTCTTGCAGAACCACATTCCTACCTTTTGAAATTATTTCTTTTGTCAATATTTCTACATCCCTACTTTGGGTGGCTTTTCCTTTGTTTGTTCTTTTAGGTTTCTTTCGGATTTTCCTTTGTTTGAAAATTGATTTTCTTATTATTAATGGGCATTAAGCTAAAATGATAAAATCCCTCATGAAGGGTCATAGTCTCTTGACCTCAAATTCAACTATAACAAACTGCTTGGTTCATCATTTCGTCAAGTCTGGTATTTGTAAGCTTTTCTCTAGAAAATGGCGAGTGTGTCTGCTTTACCTTGTATTTATCCATGGATCCAATGAGTTGCTTCCAATAAAGTCATTATGCACATCATCATGTTGCTTATCTTTAGGAATTACTATGAATTTAATAAAAGACATTCACTAGTAATCAAAACTGTATTCAATCATCATTCCTCAAGGGCGCGACCTCGAATTGCACTAAATTATTACCATGAGGTATCAAATTAGATCTAAGAAATGGGTTTCAATGTTTGAATTACATAACAAATAGGATCTTTATATATGCTTCACCCTCTTTTCTTCTTTCAGTTAATAGAGGATAAACGCAACATTGAGAGTTTTGCATTGCGTGTTTGTTGTTCATAATTTCCAGCAGTGTGTGTTGATAGATTAACATATTTAGAGACCACTATTTTGATTGAGGTTTTCATTTTTTAAGCAAGGAAGTATGCTAGTTATTATTGCTTAAGTAGGCAAAGAAATCTAGCGTGACCACTCTATGGAATCTACATATGTACAGCTTGAGAGGAACGAACAGTTAAGCATGTGTATTTCCAGCTTGGAGGTCACAGGTTTGAATCAGGAGTAGGGTAAGGTATGTACACCTTCATAAACTCAGCAGTCAAATCGCTGTGCAGAGAGGGTCCCTTGTCCCATAAACAAGGGCTCTCATACATCAATTTGGTGGCCGTGGCCTTTGATAATTATTATATATGTAACTTTTATTTACATGCAAACTTATTTTAATGTAATATATGATGCATAATTTTGCCCAAAAAAGGTATAAGTGACTCTTTTCAAATTGCAACTCACAGAATATGGGAACATTTTCCCAAACCAAAATAATCGAAGTACATGTAACTACAACATCTCTGGCCAATACCAGAAGTCTGGCATGGCCCTTTCTATTACTGCAAATGTGGAACAAACCCTATACTACATGCAACAGTAAGTTCAAGCCAGGATACAACATGTAAGTATGAAATGTAGCAAAACATATAGATCACAATATCAAAGATGAGAGGGCATGTATTGTTTCTTACAAAGGTTCTCAATAATAGCCTAACTAGCCAAGACACTATTTTCAGAAGATGAGGGTTTATAGAAAGCTACTTAATTCATAAAAACTAAACTCTATCTCTCTAGTGCTTAGCTTGAGTTTAGAAGAAGATAACTCCTAGTTCTATACTCTTTGTGTTTCTTAGCTGGAGCTATAGTGTTGGGACTCTATGTAGTGCGAGTTAAAGAGGTAGGGATGGGAACTGCTAAAAACTACTTTTGCACTAAAGAGCTGGTCTTATTTAGTAAGGGCAGGCAACAACGGCTTCTTATTCCACAGTGGGTTACACAGAACGAACGGCTTGATTTCATTGTTTTTTATTTTTCAAGAAACACCTAAAGAATCATTTTATACTATAAAAAACACCCCATACATATGATACTTGCATATCTACGTTGAACTTGTCCATAATAAATTGAATGTATGTCTCCTTTCCCTATGAAGCGCAAGACCTCCGGACCAAAGGAAACGAAGAAATAAAAAAATTACTTGCAAGTGCATATGACTAGGACAAAGGAAAAAGTAAAACCTAGGTTAGGGAAACTATGCCCTATAACATTGCCATTTCTGGAAGTTTATCTCTGAGAGGTATGCCCTTGCACCCAGGCCCACTTCCATCATATAGCCGAGAGGAGGAAGGAGAATAAAATAAGTGTAAACCATTGGTTAAACCAGAAGAAACATTGGTTGGAGCCATGTTGTTTACTAAGGTATGGCTTACTGAGGTGAGGAACGCAGTTAGTTGTGAGGATATTTCCCCCAATAGCACAAAACCCTGTTCTACATGAACCATTTTCATGGACTAAGCAGGTGTCCATCGATTGGTTTCATATTTAATTTTGTTATAAATGGCCCCAGGTTCGGTTGGGGTAGGCACCAAAAAAAATAAGTTTTTTTGGACAAGATGATAACAAATTCCTCTCTAATTTTATATTTTTTTATTAATTAAACATTGTTTTTAGGGGTTTGTGGATGACATCACAATTGGGGAAATAAAAAGGAGTTGATTCTATTACTTCTTCACCCAGTACATGTTTTTCTGATAGAGGATATGAGATTAGCCCACCACGTTATACCAACTATATGGGATTATTTTAATGTATTCTATGTGTAGTGGATGGAATTTATTTGTGCGGTGGGTAAATGGCTTAAGAAAGAGTGCCTTACTGCCTAGGATACTTGCATATATCTATGTTTTACTTTTACTCTCTACATGAGACTCTGCATCTCTTCAAATTGCCGTAAGTTCCATAGAAGTTAGTTAAAATACTTGGTTAGACAAGAAAGATGACAACTTTCTTATGATACTGGCATCTCTACGTTTTAACATACGATGACATCACATATATACATTTCACTTTGCCATTGTATGATTGAGACCTAGTCTCAACCTTATACCTTTTCTTTTTTGACCACTTAGGTTTGGGTATAGTCACTAGGTATGGGTATAGTCACAAATCCAAGCATAATTCCATGCTTTAATTAGATTTTGATTTGACTTCCATGCACTCCTACTTTGTTTATAAACTAATAGTGTTTGCACTAAATATGCTTGTTTTGTTGCGGGTACCCCAGCCTAACTAAAGCCAAAACAAAATTGAGCCACATCAACCATAGAGCCTTTGTAAACCACACATACCGTTGCATTACCTCATTCCTTATTCTGCTTGTAGACAACTTGTAATCAAGTGAAACCCTGGCCATATATAATATGCAATACATACGATAACACATAATGACAATGAACCTGCTTACAACATACCATTGCATTACCTCATTCCTTATTCTGCCTGTAGACAACTTGTAATCAAGTGAAACCCTGACCATATATAATATGCAATACATGCGATAACACATAATGACAATGAACCTGCTTACAACATGTCATTATTTCCCATGATCCGTAGCTACCAAGAACCAAAACAAAAATAAAAGGTATGTGGTACTTCCATAATAAAGACAAATACATCAGCAACATCATAGAATAAACCATAGAGTGATCACATATCATTAGCATATGAAGCAGGAGTAATGGACTCTCAACCAACAACCTTTTCCAATACCTTGACCATAATGCACACTATGAGGACACCCTAAAACTACCTATTATTCTATTTTTGTGGAGGCAAAGCTTTTTAATTATTGGATTTTAAATAAGGGGATATGCTTCATTGTGAAACTTCGCAATCGATCTAATGTTTACAAGTTTATGTGTAAACATCTGGCGACTCCAAAGTTGAAGTTAACATCTAAAAATGGCAATGTTCTGGGAAAGTGATTCAATCAAGAAATTTCACAAAATTTTAGGACATATGCTAATGTCAAGAACTGGAAAATAGTAAGCAAAGCTCACTTCCATCACAAAATGGTCTACAATTTCAAACTCTGCAAAATTTTTTTACTTCAAAACAAAAAACATAATTCATGTTAATAATATGGAAGAACAGATTCTATGATTTCAGCTTTCTATTCTGTAAATGTAGATGCAATTCTAGAATGAAACACAGCTCTAATGTTTGAACAAACTGAAACATCCATGTTCCCAACTCTGTGTGTAATAAATTTGAATAAAGAAACAGTCAAGCATTCAAATTCAGGCAAAGCCAAACACTATAGAATACCAAATTTGAAATAACAAAGCCTGAAAACTGAAACCAACCTAGCAATTGGAAGTCATTAGACATTAAATAGTGGATTAAGACTGGAGCATTAATTAGCATTTCTAATGAAGACCAGAGATGATAGTATACAGGCAAATCTGTGTTGGCAGCTTTCTAGACTCTAAATTAAATAAGATAAATTTATTCATCTTGCTCAGCCTCACCCTTTTGTGCAACATAAGCCTTGATAGGAGGTGTGATGATTGAATTGACTTACCTTGAAGCTAAATTTGAAACATCTTGCTTCTTTGGAGAAGGCAGCACTGGTGTAGTCACGCTCTATAGGTTTTGTTCTAGGATGGATGTCATGCAGCATATCGATAACATGGGCTCAAGGAAGACTAGGCCAAAGCTACTAGTACCATTTTATTATGTGGGACTTGTATATTTGATACTTCACCCTTGTCTTGAATAATAACGAGATATTTTCATGTCTTGAAACTATAGCATTCGTTCTTGAGCATATGAATAACATTGGCTCGAGGAAAACTACGCCAGAGCTGCCAGTACAATTTCAGTATGTGGTACTTGTATCATTGATATTTTACACTTGTCTTGGATGATAACAAGTTATTTCATATCTCAAAAAATTATAGCGTTTGCTCTTGACCACCTATTCATGGAAGCTGTTTATCAAATTGAAATATATTTCAAGCAATGCCCATACTAACCTTTGGAATCAAAATTAAATTGGATAATAGAAAACTTGTTGTTGGCACCAAATTCAGCTTAGATGATAGAAAAATTATGGCTCTACACGATTAAATCCCACAAATAAGCCAACGAATGGCATATTTCATAGTCGGAGCACAATTTTTCAGACAAGCATCTTTAGCAGCTTCTAGCTTTAAATCTCCATCATCGTTGCCCTCAGTGTCGCTTTGCTCATAAACCATCTGGACTTCCTGTAGCTCCTAAACTAAAGTTAATGTAGCAGCTGCCCTAATCCTGGCATCTGCAGAGGAGAGGTTTCTAAACACATCCATGTGTAACTTCGGTTGAACAGGGCCAACGTCTTTCTCGTGTGGAGGGTTACTCCAGAAAGCTCGGGTTTGTAAGCTTCATCAACACATCCATTCTCAGCATAACCCGAAATCATTGATGTCCAATATACCAAATTCCTTTTAGGATTTTCATCAAAGAGTTTGGTAGCCTCGTCAACCAAGCAATTCTGTGCATATCCCACAATCATTGATGTCCAGGAGACCAAATTTCATTCAGGCATTTTGTCAAACAGGTCAAGAGCCTCATTAACATACCCCTTATGTGCATATCCTGCAATCATAGCATTCCATGTGACAACATCTCATCTAAGCAATTTGTCAAACACATAACATGTGGTGTTGATCATCCCATATTTTGCATACATGTAAAGAAGGGCATTCCCCACAAAAACTTCAGAGTGAAACCCATTTCTGATTATTTCTTCATGAACCTTTGCCACTGCTTCCAAGTGAGTACATGCTGGGAGAAGGCTGGATAGAGTGAATTGATTGGGGAGAATACATGTTCCTTGCATTTGATTGAAAAGTGTCAACGCTTCTTTGCCACGGCCCTGGAGTAAGCTGCAATCATGATACTCCATGAGACCACATTTCGCTCAGGCATTTGCTCCAGAAACCTGTGACCATCGATTGAATTCCCGCACTTGGCTTACACACTTAGGAGTTTTTTGGGGAGAGCCTTGTCAGTGCAATTAAATTTGAAAGCACTTTGGATGATGTGAGCATGGACCAGCTTGGCCTCCGACAGAGCTTTGTTAATGAGGCATACCTGCAAGAGAGAATGATAAGCAGAGCAATCTACTTGTTCGTCCATCAAATGCAAAATGCATATGGCTGCTTTCAATCTGCTTTGTTTACATGCCATCTCACATCGTTCTTCACTCAGGTTAGCATTCTTCACCACCACAAGGGCTTTCAGTTTCACCGGGTGACTGCCTACCTGGTAAAAGTTCAAAGGTTGAGTAACTACAGGATGAATAAACTCTAGAAGACAACGAAGAAGGGAGATGATAGACCAACGTGTCTCTTTTGACCACCAGGATTACAGGTTTTTTCAAGCACTAAAAAACAACTTTATATTATAAAACAAAGTTGTATCAACAACTACATTTTTATTTTTCGGAAGAATAGAATTCTTCTTATAATCCAAAATAAATTACCACCTTGATAAAACATGATATTTATATTTTCTTCTCCCAATACTATTTTGACATTTTTATAGGTTCTGTAGTAAACAACATATCATAGCAACGATAACAAAACAAGAAAGATGCCACCCAAAAAACAAGCTATTAGTAAACAAAGTGTACTAGATGAACAACTCCTAAATCAAAAGAACCTTAATCTGTCTGATTTTACAGGAATTTCATCTCTGAGCTCTTTAAAATAAATATTTCCATCCAATTCACTGATGCCTTTCTTTGAAAGTCTATCTGCTTCATCATTTACTTCTCTATAGATATGCTAAAAAGTAATGTGTGAGAAGTTGTATATCAACTTTCTAACATTTCCCATCCAATTTTCCAATAACAAAGAGTAAAGTGCAGTTACCCCTCTAGCCCAATCTGTAATAGCTTTTGAATCACCAACCATCAGAATAGAAGCAAGTCCCATTCTCCTAACAAACCAAAGAAGTCCCCGTAAGGCAACCAGCTCTGCTCTTTTATTAGTTCCCTTTCCAACCCCAAAGATGTTCCTTATATGGAGTTCTTCCACTAGTCCCTAAGACAACCTGTAATATTTGCATAAACGAATAAAAGGATCAAAACCAATAAATACTTGAGTACCTCAGTCGACGACCCAACAGATCGACTGGCTAATAATGGGGAAAGACTTCAAAAAACTACTCCAAATAGATGAAATAAACTCATTATGATCCCCATTTATATCCCAGATAGAATTAGTTAATCTTTGTTGATTTGCAAAATGATGAAACACATCCCTTCGCTTTTGTCTCCGTGTTTCCTCCTTTTGTTTCAATTTTTTCTTCTTTCTTTATCTCAAGCATAAGAAGCTTTTCTTTTCTCCTAGATGAAAAGTAATATTCATCCACTTCCCCTATTATCATATGAATTTCTTCATCAATCTTGAGCAGCTCCTTTTCATTTTCTATTTTAAGTAGCAAGCTTCTAATTAACGAAAGATAGTTTACAAGGAAACTATAAATAATTTATGGAGTGATTGGATTTTTTTTTCACTTAGAAAAACACAATTCCTATTATTCACGAAGAATCAAGGAATCCTCAATTACATAACATGTCAAATAGTGAGACTTGAACCCGAGTGGGGAGTGATTGGATTATTATAAATATAGAGATAGAGAGAGGTTTTTTATGAAAAATGGAAAATGTATAACGTAGATGAAAAATAATATAGAAGGATAAATTACACATGAGGAGGAGATAGTGTATAATGAGTGTGTATATGTGTGTTGATTTCATCTATTTCATCATTATTGTCAATGTCATTAATTTAGATGGCATGCATGAACATGCATTTCATCTTGTCTATTGGGCATATGGCCTCAGGGAACCTTTATGGCTACCGTCAACCTTAAGCCAAATTGTATACATAATATGGTTGTTCATGGTAATCATAAGAACAATGGTTTTGTAAGGCTCCTTGGAATTTTGTTCCATAGGTCAAGTATGAGGGGATGAAATTCCTCTCGATGAGACACCCATTGATGTTATTGTTGAGTATGAAGATGTATGGGTATCATACATAACATATACATTACATGAACACATTATTGGTGGGATGTTTCCAAAGGCCATGAAAAGGACTTGAATTAAAGATGTATTGAAGCCATATGGGTGGCACAACCATAGCGTCTAAAGCCTAATTGCATTATATCGACATTGTTTCTAATGGACCTTGGATTTGTGGGGATACCCTTATCTTGTTCTCTTCATGAATTAAAGGTTTTTCTAATGACCATATAACTTAGTTATCTTTCCCTGTGTGTTGAGTTCTATGAGAATAGGAAGGGAATAATACCAAAAATAAATGAGGAAGGTGAAATGTAGAAAGGAAATAGCAGGCCAAGCCTATTTTGGAAATGATTTGCATTGTTGGGTTACCCTAAAGAAAGAAGGGAAGGAAGGGAAGGTGCTTGCTAATATTATATTATGGAAGAAGGAAGGATTAGAAAAAGATTGAGGCTAAGAAGGAAGAGAAAAACAGGGGTACATAGCAATATAGGAAACCTTTTATGGGGACATTCATGGTAAGGAAGATTGGAAAAATCAAAAGAGGACACCGTAGGGGTTGGATAATTGAAGAAGGTATGCTAAATAGATGTTAAGGGGACACATAACATAGGAGAAAAGGACACAATCATTCATTAATACTATAGGCACATTAGTCAACCCAAAAGGAACCACCACAAACCTACAATTCTCAAATCAAAATGTAAAAGCATTTTTTATGATATTTTCATCCTTTATTTATAAATGATCATACCCCAATCATAGATCAATATTAAAAAACATTATGGCCCCTTTAATATAATAAAAAATCCATAGATATAAGGAAATGGATATTAGTTATATATGGTGTCCTTAATATTCAACTCTATGTAATCTATACTCAACATCTAGGATCCATCCTTATTCCTCACAAATATAATTGGTGTTCCCCAAGGTGACACGCTAGGTTGGATCAACTCTAAATCCAAAAAATTATTCATATGCATCTGCAACTAATGAAATTCAAGCATGGGCATTGAATAAGGGAACTTATATGGTCTTTGGTTCAACAAATAATACCAAATCACAATTGGGAGGAAGCCCATGCAACTCTTCAAGAAAAACATCTGGAAATTCTGACAAGATGGGATACTGAGACAAAACTATGCCACCACAATATACATCTAGTATCCCTTCTTGGGACTTATTTTCAACTAAAATAATAATACAAATTGCAAGGATACAACCATGTTTGTCCCTCTCAAGAACTTTTCTTTCCCTTCATCATCTAAGAAATGAAGTAACTTTCTTATGTAATCTAGCACAACAGAATGCACCTCCAACCAATCCATGCCTATGATTACATCATAAGATCCCATTGTTTTCTAACACTGGGCTATTTGAGTCACATGCACTCCAATATCCAAATCCATCAATCCACCCCCCTACTTGACTCCTGAGGCCATCTTAATGATGTTAAAATCATATTTCCTAATAGCCACCAAGCCACATCAGATGTGGTTCTTGGATCAATTAAAATAGAAAGAGTAACATCCTTTCTTTTACTTGTGATCTCCAAGGATGTAAAGTAGTGCACATGGTTTTTCATTGCTATATGGGTTTGGTGAGCTCTCCCAACATCTCCCACCATGGTCTAATTCTTAATGAATATAGCTCTAGTGATATCCCTTTGTAAAATTTCTCAACATGTCCAACGACCTCCTTTTAAAATATGTTCAATGTGTTCTCGGTTGGGAAAGATTAGTTCAAGCACTACTCTACTGAGTATGTTGAGGGAAATAATTGTTACGTTGTATGATAAGTATGAATGGTGGTTAATTACACCTTAGTTGGTTCTTTACACATAGGAATGCCCAACTTTTGATCTTCCTTTTGACAACTAAATCAAGTATAGGGGCACAA
>LPNX010833205.1:1651798-1694607 GCA_001517045.1 Pseudotsuga menziesii | reverse complement strand
CAAAAACAATTGGTCCTAGATTACCTTTGGAAACACCATCATTTCTTACTGTTGTTACAGACAAGCCCTAATCCCTAGTGGCCTTCCCAAACAAATTTTCCTTACCTTGTGACAACAACTCATTATGAGCAACAACTCATCGATTAACAACCTCTCTTCATCATCATCCTCATCAAATTTGCTTCTAAAAATGGTGTTTGACAATTTAATGTCTATGGAGACTCTCTTTTGAAAGGCGAGGAGGAGGGCGGTTGGGAACTAGGCGCGTGAAAGATTCGATTTCAGGAGGGAGCGCAGAGGAGGAGGGCGGTTGGGACCGCCATCAGTGGCAGCCATGGTGTCTGCAGCAGAGGTGAACCCGAGAACCCTAACGTGCGTGCTAAAACCCTAGCAGAGCGGCTAAAAAATTATGATTGTCCCCTATGCAAATATTCACATGAGTTCAATGAATAGTCACAAAATTAACATAACCATTTAAAATAACTTCCATAGTTACAAAAAATAATAATTAATTAATTTTATAATTTAGTTTTCAAACCAACACAACAATTTTCATATCTATAAAAATGATAAATTAAATCAATCAAATATAACTCATTCTAAGCGCACCTATAAATTACAAAAAAATACCTTAAACTTAATTTTCCATATTTGACAAATAAATTTTGAAATTTTAGTGTGTATACCGCCAATGACAATGAAGTCACCAATTTTTTGAAATTTTGAAATTTTAGTGCCTATACTACCAATGACAATGAAATCACCAATTTTTGCTCATTTGCTGCGAAGAGAAATTGTGGGGAATTTCAGTCATGGGTTGGAAAAATTCACCTCATAGCCAATGGGGATCGACCTGCATCTCCTTAAGGGTCGATTTCACTAATTTTTCATAAAAAGGCTTTCACAGATGAGGTTGTGTTGCATTCTGGTCAGGACGAACATTTTAGGTATTTTTTCAATCTTCTGCAACAATATTTTGTTAGGCTTATTTATATGCATTTCAAATATTCAAACCAATTTGCTAAAATTTCAACAATGCTAAAATTAAGGTGCCCACCAATAGATGAATACACGATTGATGAAAAAATACTGGTTGTACCAAAACTTGAATGCCGAGATGATAGTGACAATGGAATGCTCTTTCTTTCCTAATCATAATTCAATGAATTGGCCTGATCCTTTCACTCTAATTCGTACTAGTTTTCCCTTAAATAACCCACCCAATTTGGCTTGTTGTACAATATTCGTTTCCACTTGCCGCCCGATTCTCTCAATCAAGCTTCTTGACGGCGAAGATCAAGTCCAGGCAGGTTTTGTTTTCTCAATCCTTCATGGATTGGATCTGCATGTTTATCTTTAGAAATACATAAAATGTAGTTTTTGATTCAGGGGCGCTAGGGTTAGAAGTATTCAATGGCGGTAGGGTTTGGATAACCAGCAGGAATGATGGAGAGAGATCCGTGCTGTAATGTGATGATGCCTATTAATACAATGGAAGACTGTTCTGCTTTCGTTTATGTGCTTTTGATGTTTCTTGATGATGTGTTTGTGTTTATTGTGATTTCATGCATTCTGCTCTGTTACTATGAATGAATGTAATTAAAGAATAAGTAATAATAATAATAATATCTAAGCCTTTTGTGAAGAGCATGTTGTTGTGAGAACTTGAGATAAGATTGAGATTGAGGTAGTGCTATCTTCCACGCATCCACAAAAAAACCCAATCGCTGACCATGTTGTCACCTTCTTGTCGCATCATGCAAGAGGAAAAGTGGGTGTTGTCGCATCATGCAAGAAGAAATAATGAATTCACCCTTTGAAATTTGCTGCAAACATTCCATTTGCCCCCGATTTCTTCTTAAATTTATCATGAACCCTTCAATCGCCACCGATTTCCAGTTGTAGAGGTTTTTATCAGCTAGATCACCCCCGATTTCCATTAGTAGAGGTTTTTAGCAGCTAGATCCCCCTGGATGTCTATCAGTAGAGGTTCATACTTCATAGTAGCTAGATTGCCCCCGATGTCCAGCAGTAAAGGTTCATAGCAGCAAGTTCATTGTAAATCAAAGGTACGGTTGCAACATGGAATGCTTGACAACTCCTCTGTTCACTAATGTCTTTCTTCCATTTGCAGAGTTGGTACCTACTTGCTCGAAAAAAGAATATTTTTTAGCATAATTACTCCAAAATCCAATAATTTCACCAACATGTCACTGATAGGTCCCTTTGCATCAATGGCTAATCCTGTTACAATTGTACTAAGCATGCTCAAATTAACTACTATAATACCATACATAGCAGGTAAACTAAAACTGATAAAAACTTTGACCATGTAGTACTCTGTGTCAAAACAAATAACAAGACCAGCACACAGACCAATAGAAACCTAGATGAAAAGCTCGCAATGCTTTAGAACCTTTAACTTTACAATCTAAACATTGAACTCTAGATACAAACACTGAGCATGAAAAATCCACAACCTTCAAATTTCACCTAGCCTAGACCACCTCGAGCTCAGGATTATCCTTGAAATGGGGAACAGTCTAACTCAGGAAATCAAAGTTTGGCTGGAAGTCTTCATAAAAATTGCAACAAACCGATCGTCTTTTATATAATCATGACTCATTTCCTCCTTAGTTCTTGATATTCTACCCATTCTTGCATCATAGAAACCCTCAAAAAGTTTCTTCCATTTTCAACTATGTAGCAACCATGAAGAATAATTTCTTCTTATTTGGTCCATATAAATGAGGTGAATTCCAAGCATTCTCAGGTATAACAAACATGCTTGAAACCTGCATCCCAATTAATCATGGTGTAATGTATGTGGCTGTGTTAGTTTTCCATCTAACACAACCACATTGTCATCAAAATATCTTTGATCAAGTCATTGTAGAGACAAAAACATACTAGTTTTGCATAAACTCTATATGTCCCCAATCGTTACAAACAATACCAGTGCATTTGAAACAATAGCAAATGTTTTAGTCATGCCGATACAAAACAAAATACCAAAATAGTTTTAAGGTGCATAATGTAGTCTGCTATCAAAATCCATCTTTGTGTTGCAATAGAAAACATCACACGTCCCTTTTGTTCAGTGATCTGACAATTTTTCTATTTATTCTATCGTACTTGAGAAATGTAGCCTAACAAAAATATCCATACAATCTTGAAGCTCGCCAACTTCTAAATGTCCTTGCTTGACATGTCATAAATTGCCCCTACGACTGAAAATCTTCAAAAATGAAATATTAAAGGAAAGCATGGCACCATTTCAACAACAATTACTACTTATGAGAAAAAATTCTAAATGTGAGCCATCATCCCATCTATTCAACAATCACAATAGTTACAAAACAGAGTAATAGGACTAGGGTTTCAACCAGACCTGGAGCATGTCATAGTTCTTCTTATAGAAACCATATTTCTAAGCACAAGCTACAATTTCTAGCACCAATTATGAACTAAAAACTTCGATCAAAATTACCATATTCTGATTGCAAATTTCTTCATATGCTGAGAATGACTCTATCACTAGTGAAAAATGATAATGAACTTACTATGGCTTCCAAATAAAACTTCAATATGGCATTGTGATCATTATGGAAGATGGTATATCTTTTATAAAGGATTGAATTCCAATGGACAAAGTCTACTATCTCTCTGCATTCAATATGCTTACTAAAACTGTAACAAAGCATTTTGAATTGATCCTTATTTGAAAGCATAAAATCTCAAAATTTGCACAAAGATTGGCTATCTGGCAAGTAAATGTCATTGCTTTGATTAATCTAAGAGCCTTTTGTATCAGTTGCAAGATGATTACAAAGCCAAGAAGGTGCTCTTCTAAAACCAACAAAAAACCTCAAGCACTTGAAATGTTCATATGCAAGTGCTGTGAGTTTCAAATCAGAGCAGTGATTTATGGCGAACATGGTGAATCTAGTAAGACTTTACATTAGTTAGATAGGAAATCTCAAGCCAGGTAGCAGCCTTGATGGCGTTTAAATTTTTGGTGGTACAAGGGTGGAATCTTAACTAAATCATATCAATGTTGGGAAGTCTGGTGGAGTGAAGAACGTGACCATTTACGGAACACAAGCCTATGGGGATTAGTTTTAGGGATACTACTCGATCTTCGCTTTTTCTTTTTCTAGTACGGTATTGTTTACCAGCTTGGAATTTCAGGTGGAAGAAAAAGCATTGGTGTATACCTACTCTCTTGGATATATGTAGTAATAGTCCTTGCAATATATATTGTCATATTATTTGCTCATGATAAGCATGCAGCAAAGCAACACATATACTACCGTGCAATTGAAGCCTTGGTCATCTGTTGCAAAATATTAGCAATTATACTTTTGTTGCAGCTCACTAATTATAATTGGTAGATTTGGTGACTAGTCTGCTGGCATTCATACCAACTGGCTGGGGTTTGATATCAATTGCTCAAGTGCTAAAGCCTTTCTTGAAATCCTCTATAGCCTGAAAGATAGTGGTTGCAGTGGCTCGGCTATATGAAATCACATTTGGCATCATTGTTATGATTCCTATGGCTATACTATCATGGTTTCCTGGTTTTCAGTCCATGCAGACTCGTATATTGTTCAATGAATCTTTCAGTAGGGGACTCCAGATATCTTGTATCCTTGATGGCAAGAAGCCTAATGGAGGATTCTAGTCCAGGTAAAGTTGGAATATAAATAACTTCATATAGAACTTAAAGTTTCTTTTTTTGTAAGTGCTGTAAAAATATTGATGTGATAAAACTTTTGAATCAATGCTTTTATTGTGTTCAAAATTTTAAATTGTTTCTGATGGTCTTAATGTGTTCAAACTTTTCAATTGTATTTGATGTTTTTAATGGGTTCAAACTTTTTAATTGTTTTAATGGTGAAATACCTGCTGAATTTAATAATAAAAGTTTTCAGTGGTTGTTTCTCTTTCTATATTTTTTAAATTTGCATGTTTTGCCCAGACTTAGCCCCTAAATGCAATACCAAAGAGTTAAGAACTTAAGACTATTGAAGTTTGAATAATGCTCAAATTTCAGATTTCCTTGCAACAAAACACGGGGAAGGTTTATATTTCTTTGCAACAAAATATGGTAAGGCTTTATATTTCCTTGTAATAGAAATAAAATGTAGTTGTTTTTCTTTCAGGTATAGGATATTCCCGCTGCCAAGTTGTTTAAAGGAACAGTGCTGACAATCTTTGTGTTAATTGTGGTAACCTAACTTCTGAACACCTTTGAAGTAACAAGGATAAGCCAAGTGACTTCTTTAACTCAAGAGCACTTGCAGAGAGAAGTCAGACCCATTTCTTGTACTAAACCCAAGGCCACAATAATATAAAGTAATTCTATCTAATTTTTTACTTTGGAATTATGTATTAACCTTACCATACCCATGAAAGTAGAATTTTTCTGCCCCAAACCAAATTTGTAGATGGCATAGACTGTTTGAAACATGTTTAAGCTACGTGCCAGGATGAGTTGGAAGTTGGAACTTGGGAGAAGTAGCCTATCCATCATAGATGTGTGCACATTCCGAAATAGATCGCTGAAGCATTACATGAATACAGTGATCATAAGTATCTTTCATGCCTCATTCTTCTAAAACAAAAGTATAATCTATACAAGACTGTTCAAAACATATTTGCTAATTAGTAACTGTCGAGTTCCCAACAGTTTCTAGTCTTGGATTTACCTTATTAGGAATCTTTATTCATGTTCATGTATACTCTCCATAGATCTTTATGTAATAGCTTTACATGAATAAATTATAAATTATTAAATTTTGTAATGATGAAATATCAGGCTGCTTAGATAAGACTTTATGATAGGGTGAAAAATCTTTTACTCTGCCTGGCTTGGTAACTGAAGATTCCATGAGCAGATAAGATAAGTTAATTGCGCCGAGAAGGCACATTTCTACAGCCCGGGTGAGGGAAATGTTTGTCTGTCATGCCGAGAAGGCGCATTTCTACAGCTTGGGTGGGGGAAGTGTTCGTCTATCCAATAAAAATAAAAATAAAAAAAATAAAAAATTAGAATGCATGCATCAATATGCTGTAGTATAGTGGAGACGGGGTGGGGGGAAAGTGTCCATCTGGCCCGCTGCATACTGTAAAATATATTCATGTGTGATTATCAGTTGATATTTTGCATGCACTGTTTAGCCCTAGTTGAATATTAAAGGAAAATTTACAGTGAGGCAATACTCTACTGCACAATCATAATCTTCAAATATGAAGGACAGAAATCCCTTGTGATTTGCTTTGGCTAGCATGAAAATCAGAGAATACCACTGATTTCTTCCAATAGAATCCCCCACAAACATCATGCAGCTGTGCTGAATCCTCTGACCTCTCCAAGAAGGTGTTTGCATTGAACCCGAAATTCAATTCAAACAAGAAATTAAATCCATCTGATGAGTGCTGAGAAGAATATGAGATCAGAAATAGGCACACAGATAAACCAGTGATTTCAAACATATAAACACAACATTTATCAACATTGTATACTGGCGTTCACCTTCTCTGCTCATTGAGCATTTTATCAGTAGTTGGCAACACAACACTAGCTGGCAATGTGGGTTCAAATTTGGTAAACAGGCATGAACTCCTGATGGAAATGGATTCTATAAATACATTATATGAATTGCAGAATTCTATTGTTCTTACATGGGTCAGAGTTAGGCAATAAAGACAGTGACATGTAATTCCACTCATCAAGCTTCAAGTCCATCAGAGAAAGAAATAGGTCAGTGGGGTTAGCTGATTTAAATGGAAAAGTGCTCTCTGTTTCAATAGCTTAACTAAACAGAAATTTGGATCATAATTCCCAAAATAACCTCCTCTGTACATTCCTTCTAAAATCAACTATTTCCAATGTACTATTGATATCTTTCATTTATAAGGCAGAGGACTCAACTATAACTCCATGGTTATTAAACATCGATGCTAGTGTGGTCCACCATATTTGATCACCATACATGCCATTCTTCTCTTAAAAGCTGTCACACATCATGTTCTTAAGCATTGAATTATTCAGATGCATTCTCAACATTGAATTATTCAGATTTGATCATCCATGAGATTGGATAGCAGGTAAACTAACAGCCCCCTATAACACAGCAGGTGTAACAGAAAAGTGGAAATTCTTTTAATCAATGCCATGAAAAATTGGCATTAATGGTGAGCTACTAAACAACTTGAAATGCCTAGTGAAGTCTAGTCAGTCCTAAAATACCTGGATTGTTTCAATATTTATTTTATTTATTTCAATTAATTACTTTGTTGTTTTTCTCTCTTGTTTCTTATATGCAAAACCTAGAAATTTTGTTTCCCTTACCGTTCTTGTTTCTCATTCCGTAACATAGACTGATAGTAGTGTTGAGAAGTATGAGGCTAGGTTCATAGCAAGAGGATTCTTTCAGAAAGAGACATTTGCTCCTGTTTCTAAGCATACTTTTATGAGAACCATTATGTCTTTAGTATCAAATTATCAATAGTTGATTGGCTTTTATATTAGATGGATGTTAAGACAACTTTTCTTAATGGTTAGATTGAGGAAGAATAATACAGTAATAAACTATGAGATGTTGAGGTGCATGGGTGGGATAACCATGTTTGTAGGCTGAAGAATGCCCTTTATGGGCTGAAGTAGACACCACATGCATGGTATTCATAGATTGATAAGTACCTACAATGTTTGGGCTTCACTCAGATTGCTACAGATCCTAATTTGTATTAATTATTTGATAAATATAATATTCTTATCTTAGTGTTCAATGTAGATGACCTGAACCTTATAGGCAGTTCAATAAATCTCATAAATGGTGCAAGAAGAAATTGGCAAGTGAATTTGACATGATAGACATAAGCTTGATGCAATATTTTTTGGGTCTAGAGGTTTGGCAATGTTTTGGGGAGTTTTTACTTGGATAGGGGAAGTATGTAGTGGAAATTTTGATGCATGGATTTGTTGATTTTAATTGGGAAAGAGATGCAGGTGATAGGAAGAGTACTTCAGGGTGTTGCTATAGTTTGACTTAGGAGTGATAACCTAGTTCAGCAGGAAGCAATCCTAAGCCACGCTTTGTTCAACATAGGTAGAATACATGACAACAAGTACTACTAGTTGTGACATTGTTTGGCTTTGCAAACTGATAACATAGTTGACCAGTTAGATGTTGGAGCCCATAGTTTTTTACTGTGATAATTGAGTTGCATCAACCTATCCTAGAATTCTGTATTTCACAATTGGTCCAAACACATTGATATCCAATTCCATTTCAACAGGGATAGAGTTCAAAAGGGAATACTAGTGTAGTAATCCTAGAGTATGTTCCTTCAGATTCATGGGTTGTTAATATTTTGATGAAGCCTCAGCTAAGGGGAAGTTTAAGATGGTTGAGAACCCTCTCCTCGCAAAGGGGTGGTGTTAAAATATCTACTTGTTGCTCCTAAAGTCCCTTCCCATCATAGCTATAACAGGTTGTAGCAGCAGCATGAGGGTGCATTAGTGTTTAAGGAACCAACAGTGAAGGTACATGCATGCATGTACCAGCCATAGACATATGTGTTATTTCTGTCTTCAGTTCATTTCTAAAATTAGATCTTCAGTTCAGTTCTACTGTTAGGTCACAAGCTGATCATAATTATATAGGTAGAGTTTGCTAGGAGAGTAGGGCATGTGCATGAGTATAATTCTATTGCAGGAAGGGTGCATTTACCAAGGATATGTGGGTTCTTACTTCACTTCAGTAAGACATGCTTTTCTTGGCAGCTCTATTCATGAAGCATTCTATTATAGGAATCTTGAGTTAGGGTTTGATACTGACTTGATGCATGTAGCCCAGATTTATTGTTAGGCCCTTTGTTTGTGTTATAAAGATGAGAGTTCTATTCCAAGAAGGGTGCATTTACCAAAGGCATGTGGGTGCTTAGTTCACTTCAGTGAGACATGCTTTTCTTGGCAGCTCTATTAAATTGATGGTGTTTCATTTTGGAACTGTCATCATATATTTTAATTAGGCTGGAAGCAACACACCTTCTCCATCATTTGTTGGCCATTGGCATTTACATTTCAAACTTTCTTATCATTTGGTGAGGCAGGAAATTTGTGTTTCAAGATTGAAAATTGTAACTTGTACTTGACTTGGAAAAATATAAGTGGATATCGAATACATGTCCAACTGTGTGCTTTATTGGTGTTGATGTGAAGAGCTCCACCGCCAATCTCACTGCCCTTGCTTTCACCTTTATGGTCTGCAACAACTATCTCTTTGAGGGTTCTACCTGTCCATGGTCGGATCATTGCCCCTGGACTGTTTGGAGAAATCACAGCTACCCGATCAGTACTAAATACTTATATGATGCTAGGATGTTGAGTGGGTATAGTAAAATTCCAAAAAGGCTTAAATACTATAAGATGCTTAGGACGAGTTTGAAAATCATGAATATTTCAATAGCATTTGGCACTTTCATTAGCCCAACCTTGTGTGTATTTGCAGCATCCCTGCAAGGTTTCAATAACTCTTTCTTTCCAAGGGAAAACTCTGAGATAGATGTTATCTCAAACCAAGCATGTGTTGAAGCTTGAAGCATATAAGAGCTTGAAAAGCTGTACAAAAACAATATTGAAGTAGACGATAACTTTGACAATGGGTATTGATAACAATATTGCTTTAATTGTGCAACCTAATTATTGATTGACTGTTGGATAACTTGTCCCTGAACCTAAAGGGGGTCCCCCTCCACTAGACAATATGCTTGCATTGAATGAAGACAGTTGATTGGTCGAATGAGAAGACTTTCCAGCATTTGTATTTCTTGTTGTGCCCATATATGAAGATTGAGAGCCAAATGCACCAAATTCACTTGTAATTGCATGCATTGACGGTGAAAAACCTTGACTCCTAGGTAGCCCTGTAGCATCAACTATTGTGCTTGAACTCTTTGATGATATGTCACACTCAAAAGGCATTTCATCCAATGTCTGAATGAGCAAATCCACAGCATAAATATTATCTATAATGTGCATGCATTTATGGTATTGATATATTGACAATCCATACATGCACATGTTATAGCTCAAATAAAAATTCACATGAGTGTATATTCAGCTGAAATAAATAAACATTTATTTGGAAGACCTAACAAGCTCCCTACTCCTTTGTTTTTTCTCGAAAGGTTCAATACATGTGTATGGTTGTAGATATATAATATATTTGGTGGTGCATTTGGTATGATCTACAACCTTTATCACCTTGTCTAGTTTTATTATAACCTCAAGTATGAGGTGTAAACAATGTGTAGTACATGGAGTCTGGAATATGGTTGGGTGTTTTTCCTCTAACAACCTACCAATAGGAACATGCTAAGAGGCATTATTATTACAATGTTCCAACCTTCCAGGGTATCAATGCTTACAATCCGGCTGGAGCAGGAAGTCCGACTGCAAGAAAGTGACCTATCTTCAACAAAACCTTCAAGGGAAACAATGTTCACAATGTGGCTGGAGTTGGAAGCCTGACTGCAAGAAAGTGAACCATCTTCAAGACTGATAAATGAGCATCATGTAATCATATCAGGAGAAAGACCTAACAATAGAAAGACCTATCATGTCAGTGTATGTAATCCTATCAGGAGAAATACCTATCACCTTATCATCATGTTGTATGTAATCGTATCAGGAGAAAGACCTAGTTGCCTAATTTCTTCAAAAAAGTCCTTGGCTTCTCTAACTCTGCTTACTCTTCCAAGATAATCTATACAAAGATTAAAGGAAACAACATCAAGAACAATGCCCTTCTGCTTCATTTGCAGAAAGACCTGGTATACTTCATTGATCCTTCCCTCCTTAACATCGTAATCTATGAAGATATTGTAGGTAAATGATGTAGGTTTGCATTCATGGGTATGCATTACATGCAAAAGTTTCTATGCTTCTTCCAATCTGTTAGTCTTGAGGTGCCCACTAATCAAAGAATTGTAGGTATACAAATTGGGAGAGATGCCCTTCTTCACCATCTTATACAACATTCCAAATGCCTCGTCAACTTTTCCTTTTGTGCAGAGGGAATTGATAAGAGTAGTGAAGGTAATCACGTCTGGCACACACCCATCACCTTCCATCTCCTTCCAAATTTCCAATACAACACTTATATCTCCAGAATCACGATACTTGTGGATTAGAGTATTGTAAGCGACAAAACCAGGACTGCATTTGCTTCTTCTCATCTCATTTAGCAATTCCCTTTCCTCGTCCAATCTACCAAAATTGCGAAGAGCATCCATCAATGTTGTGAAAGCCACAACATTCGGCTCACAACCCTCTGCCTCCATTTGCCTCAAAATCCCACATTCCTCATCTACTTTCAAGTTTCCCATCTCTTCCAAGAACTTTGATGTAGATTGTGAAGGTGTAAACATTGGGCTTCAAGCCCAGTCTTTGCATTTCTACAAAAAGTTATAATACCTTTACTGTGTCTCCCTTTTTCCCCTAGGAACCCATAAGTGCAGAATAGCATTTCATGCTGGGTACAAGTCCTTCTGATATCATCATCGTATTTACACATCCATGGCTTCTCTCTGAAATCCAAATCTTAACAGTAGAGCTATCAGGCCATTGTATGACATCTTATTCAGCACAAACCCAACTCTTTTCATCTCCTCTAGGGCTAGAGGAGCTTTTTGGATAAATCCTCTTAATTCAAGGGTTCAAAAAATTGTTATAAAAGTCCAGGAATCAAACTTATAGTGTTGTTTTTCCATCAGATCCATAACTTTTGTCATTAAGTTGAGCATGTGGGCTGACCCCAAAATTTATAGTATGGAATTGTATGCCTCCGTGTGGTACACTAATCATGGTTTATGAGCTGCCCATGTGAAGAAAGCCAATGCTTCTTTTGGATCAATGTATGATTTTAGAACTTGTGCAACATGGTGTGAAGTCAGGTTTCCTTTGCTGTATAAACATGTGGGAAACACTCGAAGGACTTGCAGAAACCGACCCAAATCTTGAAGTTGTTATGAGTGATCCTTTGTTTGTTTGAGGTCTCACTACACACAACGCCATTTTGGTGAGAACCTTCCATTAAAGTAGATGCTTTGAAAGGTGGAAATCCTTTTCCTCTTCTGTCTTCCAAAGTAAAAGTAAAGACCAACTCTACATGCCTTAGATGCATAATCCCAGTGCACAGATCTCCATTGGTTCATACTCCTATTATACATTAACAAAATTATACATTTGAAACTGTTCTCTTTTGTGTTTTGTAGGGGTTTTGGTACATACAGTGAGACCACATTAACTTTTTGACAATTAATTTTCTGATGCAGTGTTGTATGCTTGTTGGTGCTTTAGTTACATGCCATCAAACCATTGAATATGAACTTGCCTTTTTGTCCTAAAGGTTGTCACCCATAATTTGATATTTTTAAAAGCTAGGTCCTCATCATAATATCTATCAATTCTGAAATGCGTATTCCAAAGTCAAACTTAATTTATCGAAGATTCTATTTATTGTGTTCAGTTTTTATTTTCCATTTGGAAATCATTGTTGCATCATTATCTTTGCAATGGCATCCATAACTCTTCAAACATTATTATGCTCTCAGTTACTCTTTTTTGGAGAGTACCATCATTTGTTTTTTGCCAAGGAAAAAATGTATTTTATAGTCAAGAAGGACCAAAAGTGCAATCTCGAGGTGCAGTAAAAAAAGATCCAACACAGTTAGATCAAGGCATTAACCTTTAGATCATCACTTATCTATCAAGACTTAGTTACCATATCTAAAACTGTATGGCATTTCATAAAAGTACATTCATGTTCAAATTTTGACATATTACAAACTTTTTCAAAAGTACATAAATTAAAGTTCACTTAAGTTAAATTGATTGCAGGCCATAGAGTGGCCATCTTGAAATTCCTCTAAAATACCTGTGGCCAAACAGTTTGTGGGTAACATATGATTTTTTCTGGTTTGAGATTTCCTTCCCTCCACTACTATGCATGCACCCATTTATGATAGGATGCCTTTGGTTTCCACCTTTTACATACATCATCTACTGATGTATTACTAGAGATTTCAAAGATGATGTAGATAGAGGATGGTATAGTATGCTTGTGTGTCATAAGTGAACCTGAAATAATCAGTAAATTCTTTAAATCCTTCTAAGAATTCTGCCCAATCTGAACTCTACTGACTGTAATTTTGTTTCCAATTTAGAAAGATTTGAAGGAAAATACATAACAGTACTAGCTTCCAGACTTATGGGAAAATGTAAGTTTGGTATTTTAACGCTACAAGAAAAAATTTCTTATGGTGATTGTATCATGGGGGATCTGTCTAATATTTTTAAGGGATGGAATTTTGTGGTTAGCGATGCTAGAAGTTTCTCAGGAGGATTGATTATGGGATGGGGTTACAAATATTTTAAATACTAATACCTGGGATGTTGATACAGGTTTAGAGGCATGCTTGTTTTCTCAAGATTTAGGGAAGGTGATCAAGATTATCAACATATATGGACCTTACTCCAATAAAAAGGTGTTCTGGGAAAATAATTTCAATTCCAATTTACTTAATGAGGAATATGTGTTTGCTGGTGGTGATTTCAATTTCAATGTGGGGGAATATAAGATCCAGGGTGAAAGTGCCCAAAGTGACCCACTAGTTTCTTATTTTCTATGGTCTCTAGAGGAACAAGGACTATTTTATGTGGCCTTGATCAAACTTATACCCATTTGGCGCAATATGAGAGTGGGTCAAACTCATATATCCAAGAGGTTCAATAGATTCTTAGTAAACAAGTCCTTTTGGAGGGTCCCTGGAGAATCAAGAAATTTGTTGGTGAAGGGGGGAATTAAAATCACTTCCTAGTCTTACTGGATCTTTCTTTAGCAAGTGCCGAATCCTATAAATAATTTAAATCCAACTCAACATGCCTAGATGATAAGGATTTAACAAATTTGGCTAAGGAAAATTTGACCCCATGTGACCATGAAAACATGAATTCTGTAGCCCTACAGTTTCATCTCAATCTCAAACATTTGAAACATATCACTATCACTTGGGTTGCACAGAGAAGGTATAGAATTCATCAGGAACACTCACATACTGAATCATCTTTTGAGGATTTACATTCTCAAGTGTTGGCATGTTATATTGATGTAGAGAACACAAATATTTTCACAGACCTGGAAGTTAGGAAATCCAAGGCACTAGAAGAGATGGAAATAATGTGGCATAGTAAAAGTCATGCCATTTGGACGAAGCATAGAGATGAAAACAATTTTTTTTCACAACTTTGTAAACCATCGTAAGTGTGAATATTATATGGCAGCTACAAGACGACAATGGAGAACCTATCACTGGCTTTAATAATATTGATAGAGAAGGGGTCCACAATTTTAGTACTCTTTAAATAGAAGATGATAGGTCCATGGTAGCTAACATGATCTAGATGGCATCATTTTTCCCATTTTTTGTTAATGAAGATGATAACACAACTCCGGTGGAGGCCATTTCATGAGAGGAGCTAAAGGAGGCATTATTCTCTCTACAATAGGAAAAATTTCTCAATCCCGATGGGTGGCCATCTGAGTTTTCAAATAGTTTTATGAGCTATTAGAATAATATCTTCTACTGTTAGTGGAGGAATATTGTTAGAATGGTAAGATCTTAGCAGCCTTCAACACCACTTTTATTACCCTTATCCTGAAATTTGACATCCTCACTAGTCTAGAGGAATTTTCTTCCTATCTCTCTAGTGTTTTCATTTATAAAATAATTTTGAAGATTGTAGCCAATAGAGTCGTATCAATTTTAGTGAAATCCATATCAGCTAGTAGTTTTGTTTTATACTCGGTCATCAAATTCATGATACCATCGATATTTCCTATGAGATTACTTAACCCATTAAAGTCCATAGGATTCCTGATTTTGTTCTAAAATTTGATTTATCCAAGGCACATGATAGGGTTAGTTGGATGTATAGTAGGCTCATGATTTTAAAGATATTTTTTCAACTGAACTTTTTTAATTGGGTTATTTCTTTCTTACAATTGGTCTCTTTCGCAATACTTTTTAATAGATTTTCATTTGATTTCTTTCATCCTAGCAAGGGAATTCAAAAAGGATTCTTGTATGCTCATTTACTCTTTTTACTTGTAGTTGAAGGCCTAAGTAGGGTTTTTGCACAAGTCAACCTATCAGGCTGTCTAAAGGGTATATATGTTGTGAGATTAATTGTTATTATGTGTCTCATGTTCATTGATGGCATTCTAATTTTTAGTAATGCAAACAGAAGGGAAGCATGAAAGATAAAGGAGATTTTAGAATTTTTCCCTTTGGTATGATTTTTAATATTTTGAAATCCACAATCTATCACTTAAACATCTATGTGGAATTTTTGTATTGGTTATTTGATCTTTTTTCATTAACATATGTTCCTTTGTAAGTGTGGCTCAAATACTTGGTGTTTGTAATAAAACCTAATGACTAGTATACAAAATATTAAACTTAGCTTATTGCTAAGGTAGAGAAGAGTTTGATGACTTGGTGTCACAAGTGTCTAATTAAGGCAGGAAGATTGGTCATTATTAAAGGTGTCCTGGAAGCCATACCTATTTTATGGACTATCGTTACAACAACCCCTCGAGGTATACTTAATACGATTAGGAAAATAAGTTACATAATTTTTAAGGGAAAGTGTAGACAAGGAATGATTTTCTTTGTGTGGCATGACACATAATATCTCTCCCGGAATCATTGGGTGGTCGTGGTTTAAAAAATCCTCATAGTTTCACAAGGAATTTAAGTTCTAAAGGTATATGGTGGTTGATTCACGGTATTGGGTTGTGGGAAAAAATTATTAAAGAAAAATATATTTATCCCTTGTCCATGGAAGAATGGATCTGTTCTAGGAGAAAGACAACCCATTATAGTTCCTTAATGTGGAATTCACTAGGATAGGAATTCCTTTTGGTAGGTGAATAACTTGTTTGGAATGTGGAGAATGGGTTAAATTTTATGGCATGAGAAGCTCCATGGGTGTCTTGTAAAGGTAACTATCGTTTCCCACCACCAATGGTTGGGAAACTAAGAGATACATGGAGCATATATCTTTCACAAATAGCGAATTAAGTAAACAACTCTACCTGGGGTCAAGAATGGAAATCTGTTGTTGCACTAGGTTTTGAGGGAGAGGAGGCTATCTCCTAAAATGCATATATATCATCTCTAAAAAATTGTCATATTAGACTAAAGGATCAACATTATGAGATGATGTGGTCAAGAAATTTGATGGGAGGAAAATATACACCTAGGTTGTGATATCTAGTCTCGAGGGATGAGGATGATAGATAAGATCCTCCTTGGTGGACTTCTAGAATTTGGAAATTTAGTTTTCCTTGGTGGACCAACATGCATACTCATCCCACTTCAAGAAGCTTTTCCAAATTATTTTAAAATAGTGAAATGTGATCTTTTTTGATAACTCTAAAAATGACACTTTTGTTGCTCTTGATTCTAAACAAATGTATCTTAGTGTAACAGGGAGAAGTAAAACAAGTTCACTTTTTGAAATTATAACATCAGAGCTTTCTTCCAACATTTTGTCACTCACCGTACAACAATTTAAAGATGAAAGCTACTCAAACTAGATTTCCATAACGATGCAATGTGATTGATGACAATGTGGTTGTGGTAGATGGAAAACTACCTTATGAAAGTTAACACACATTAGCATTCACTCATCGTGTCATGCTGTTAACTAATATGGAAAACAAATATGAAAATTTTGGTTCAACTTATATGTTAATTCATGTGATGGTACTTTATGTGAATTAGATAACACCATTCAATTTTTAATTTTTCAATTTTTTTTTTACATAAACTCAACATGTCACTATATCAAATGTGCATAATCATATTCAATAATGAACCTTAAAACATCTTCTAGACTTCCTCTATGAATAAATGTAAGGCACTTGCAATAAGGTTTGAAGTGACTTTTCCCTATTATTTGTTATTATAATTGATATAAATTTAATTGTTCTACTCTATTGCATTCTAATTAATATTATATTTTCTTCTGTAGACTTTAAAGTGGTGCGAACTTTGTATTAGTGCAATATCTTATACTCAACAAAGCCAAAGTAGTAACATTTCCAGAGTGTAGGCTTTCATAGTTTGTCATCATTGTGAATGATTTTTTGGATTAAGTTGTCAGTGAGTTTTTCAAACCAACATTTCAAGTCGGCTCTCCACGCATGATCGTCGAGGGAACAATGTAAAATTCATTATGGCTTGAAAAGATTCACATAGCTTAATCCCGAAAATCAATAGCCAAGTATTAACATTTAATTTCAATACTACATAAGTTAATAATAGTCACAACACAATATTAATATGTTGTTAAATAACTTTATATTATGTAAGAATTTTCTTACACAAATTATTAATAATTCACTAATCAAATATTGGTGACTTTTGTTTTAATAAGTAAATAAAAATATTAATGATAATCAAAGTATATCATCAAATACATTTATAGGTAAAATTTCTCACATAAATATGTTATTCATAAAATCAACATTCATTAACTTAGTTTTTAATACACCGCCAACACCAATAATAATAATAATAAATTATGTCTCTATTGTAATTCATAATTTATTTTAATCATTACTAAGATAAAACCTATTTTACTCTAAGTCATAAAATATTTTCTCTTGTCCACTATCAAGTGGTGCCAACTTCCAAAAATAAATCATCATACTCAAAAAAGACTTAGACTTACTATGGTAACTCAACTGAGACAGGTTAGTTAACATAATTTCAATTAAATGAAATTCCAAAATAATAACAGCAACAAACATTGATTATTAATTTTTATTAAATAACTTTAATAACAATATGTAAAAAAATCTTCTACAATCTATTTTTCGTGATATAATCATTGATCAACTTAACTTTTATTAGAAAATATAAATAATAGTAATATAAATAACTTATATTTTTATTCTAACTTATAATTGATTTTGATCGTTAAAATAATAAACTTAGCATAGTAACACTTAATATATAATCGTTTTTCTTGTCACTTGTAAAATGTTGCCAACCTTCTAATATATTACAACATGATACTCAACACATACAATATTACTTGCTATTTCAAGAATTAAAATTGTTATAGTAACAAACACATTTGTATTATGGCATTAAATAGTTTTTAAATGGGTCATTCTAAAATTGTGCCAACCTTCTACTAGTATAGGAACTCAACACCAACAATGTACTAGTTACCATATCAAATTATAATTCAATTGTTTAATCATTGTAACATATACAATATTAATGTCATTACATAAACTTAATCAACTTAGCATTTACTACAAACTATAGATAATATTAATAGAAATTATGTAAGGAATCAAAGTCTAAGAATTTCATCATTTTGAAATAATCAAAGTCTAAGACTTTCATCATTTTGATTTGTCATAGAGGATTAGAAAGGTGTAATCTAGGTATTAACACAATCCCTCTCCCCTCATGTTGTAAAGGGTGCTAGCTCAATGGAAGAGCACCGGCATTACAAGCAAAACGATGGTGGTTTGATTCCTTCGTGCCCTAACATAAATTAATAGATGATATAAAATCTTAATGACAATATAAATATTGTAAGATATCTATATTTTCAATATAATATGCTCTTTTCAATTAAACACATTATTCAAATACTTCATAAATAAATAATGAACACTTGCAATATTTAGTTCAGTTGGTTTTCCCCCTTTCCTCTTGTATATGAAAAAAATCAAACTGTACTGCACTAATGCTATTCTAGTTCATAATTGCTTTTGATTGGTAAAATAAGTAATATTAATAAATAAGGGAGGCTTTGCTAACATCAATATCATTAAATAAATTTATAGGTAAGAAATTCTCGCGTTAATCTATTGTTCATAAAGGAAACATTCATCAGCTTAGTTTTTAATACACTACCACTACCAACAACAACAATAATAAATTATGTCGCTATTTTAATTCATAATTTATTTTAATCATTACAAGGGTAAAACTTAGACTTTAAAGTCATAAAATATTTTCTCGTTTTGATTATAAGTGGTGCCAACTTCCAAAAATAAAACAACATACTCAACAAAGACAAAAATAATTACTATGACAATATCTATAATTGTTGTAGTAACAAATACAATGTTGGTATTATGTCATAAAATAATTTAATCAACTTAACATTTAATACAAACTATAAATGATATTTATAGAAATTATGTAAGGATTCAAAGGCTATGACTTTCTTCATTTTGAAAGAACTCAATCTAGCGGAAGTTCTAAATTCTAGATCCACTAAATAATTACAAATTTAATGAAATATGTGTTCATGGAGGAATGTTATTGTTGATGACAAAAATAGGCCACACCAAGTTGATAAATCTCATCTCCACAAATGGATTGACACCATCTGTTGCTAAATAAATCCTAACATTACGGGGTTCTTCTTTAAAGTATGTTTGTTTTTCCTCCATGTCTTTAAATGCAGAACCATCTACATGCATTCGAATAATGTCATCTTCACTTGTGTTTCGTGCATGGTAATCCATAAATTGTGTTATGCTTTTGCACCTAAACAATATTTGCAAACATGGAATAATGGGAATATAATGAAGAACCTTGCAAGGAACATTTTTTATTACTGGATCTGTTTGATATCTATTGTTATGACATTCTCGGCATTCTATTTCAAATTCATGTTGCTTATAATATATAATATGATAATTACGGCATGCATCAATTGGTTGAAACTGCATTCCAATATTTTCCATTATGGCATATAAATCTCTATATGTGTGAGGTAGAATATTTGACAGTGATAACAAAAATTCAGCTATAAGCTACAACAAATTTTTTAAAAATAGTTAATATAATATATAAAGAATATTAACGAAACATATTTCATCCCTATTAATTTTACTTATGCACTAACAATAAAATTATTGTAGGAACAAAGACAACCTTTATAATGATCATATATATGTGATGGAATATATTACATACCTTAACATCTGTGTGACCGATGTGTTTGAAAGACCATTCATAACCTTCAAGTTCAGTATTAGCAATATTTTAAAGAGAAGAGTTGTCTTGGAGTCGTCATAAAGCGGTTTGTATGCCTTCTCAAGTATAGGTAAATCATGAACATCGTTAAAATCATCATTTTCATAATCATCATCATCATCATCATCCATTCTAACATTAAATTCATCATGGATCAATGTATTTGTACCATCATATCCAACTATATTATCAGTATGATCATCCTCTTTAATATGATCATTAACTTGATCTTGAATATCTGGAGCTCCATGTTCCTTTAGTGCTTGTTCTGCAAGTATATCCTTCGGGCGATATGTCATGGGATTCCTTCCCTTTATAATACAAACCATCAAGAGATATTAGTGTAAATATAACAAATATTAAAATGATGCATACAATTACAAAAATGATCAATATAAATACATACATAATGAATAACTTACCAATGGACGATATTCATTTCCTCCCTCAACATGTCCATGTTTCCAACAATGTCTTTTAGATGTGATATTTATTCTTCTTCTTTAAATCCCATACATTCACTACAAGGACAATAACATTTACCGTCACCCTTACTTTTCACTCCAACCCACAATCTAGCAATTAATTCTCAATTTTCATCCTCTGGATCAGGAATATTGTTATGTGTGGCATTTGATTTTACCAATCTTGAATGATGATTATTGATCTTAAAAAATAAAGATCCACACTTCACTATTTTTAATTATACTAGTAAAAACTGAAATAATTCTGGATTTTTAAATGGAAAGCGGTTTGTGCAAAGGTTATAACCTCTTAAAATTGTCGCTAGTATAAAAAATATGTTGGGATATTTCTAAAATTTCAAGTTTCTAGAAAAAACATGATGTCGGATATCCAACAACAAAAGTTTTCATCGTTATATAAAATATTAAACAGACATCGGATATGCTACGCTCACAATTGAATATTCAACGTCCATTGAAAATTCGACGACCATCGTGGTCAAATTTAAAAAGAAAATTGAAAGATTTAAAAGTAATATCCGACGACACTTTGAATTTTGTTGGATTTCGTCATATGGCATCGTTGGATTTTGGGTTCAAATCTATTTGTTCCAAATAATATATGGAATTATTGGCTCCTCTACAAGAAAGATACGATGAGTATGTTTAAGATAATGTCATCAAAGATAAGCGTAGGAGGGGATCTTGGTGGAGAATGAGAAAATACCTAAGGAAAGCAAATTCTCTATACCTTACTATTCCTGAAGATAAAGAGTTTGAAAAAATGTATGAAGAATATCATGAAGATGATGATGATGATTAATATCCACCCATAATGAATTCAATTCAAGAAGGGATAGGGAAGGTTGTTCCTGCATCAGAAGTTGAAAAAGGAAGTGAAAAATAAGAGCTTCCAATCCTTGAATCCCATATTAATTCACATCTAAAAGAAGCATAATTGTACCAAAAATCTATTCCCATCATGTTATACATGGGTTTTGATCTAGAACAAGGGATAGGGAAAGATAGGAAGGTCAGCAAAGACCTTATTCAACTTGAAAAGAGTCCTAAAATATTAGGTCTAGGAGTTGAGGAAAGTGCATTAGTACAATACCATAGGGGGTTTCCAAAAATAATCCATCAATCATCTCTTGAAGTATCTCAAAATGGTCCCAGTAGAAGATAAATTCATGAGCTCGAGGTACCCCTTGGGTGGGAGCAAGAGAATCCAAGAGAAGATCACCAGGAGGAAACTACTAAAATATCCAAAACAGAAGAGACACATAATGATGAAAAGTCCCAAGGGGACTCTATGAGTACAAAAGCGAATGACTCAAATAGGGAACCATTGAATCAAGTTGTAATCACCATTCAGTCTCCCAACAAGTAAGAAGAGTAGTATGTCGATGAGATGGTGAGAAAACCTAAAGGAGTTGCATTCATATTCATGGAAGAAGAAGACCAGAAAGAGAAAGACAAGGTTGAAGATAAAGGGTCTAAAGCTACTAAGGAAATTTATGAAATTGTGAAGAGGAAATTCGATGAAAGCATTCAATAAAGACCATGGAAACATGGATTAAATTAGATGAAGTTGTGTAAGATCCATAAGAGGAGATGAATAAAGAATAATGGATGATAATATTCCCACAAAATGTTTATCAACAATAGGAAATCCAACATGAAGGAGGTGAAACTTCCATTGATCCCTTTCGTTTTTATTTTGAGTCTAATGATATTTAATCTATTATAATTACAGGAATCACTATGAGTTCTTATTCCAATTTCATAGCCTATGAAATGACACAACATATAGTTGGGAGTGAAAAAGTTGAATCAATGGAAATCACAAATACCCTCGTTTTTTTAGAACAAGAACACCAGAGGGTAAAAGATTCCAAAAATTTTTCCAACTACAGAATATTTGGAATCACAATCTTGGTATGGGTCAATATCAAGGTTTGATCCTATCTCCAATAGATTTATAATAGTCGCTATGGATCCCTTAGCAGATAAAGCATATAGAGACTTGCAATACAATGAGTGGAATACCTCACAAGTTACAATAGATACTACAAATTTTCTGATGAAGGATGGCATATCGATGGCCCATGTGTCAAATAAAATAGTGTAAAAGAAGTATGCCCAAACTTATTCTTATTTGAAAGTGTATAAGAAACAAATTGAGGCTCTTAAAACAAAGCAAAACAAAACAATTCTTAAATGATAAAGTGAAAATATTAGAGGATGAAAACCTCGGGCGGAAAAATTTTGTGGTCAAATTGGGGCAAGGAACATAGGACTTGACTAGGGTTCTAACTGTATTGGATGAAAAGGATACAAATATCAAGGATATAGATGACTCCAATATAGCTCAATATTTTTAGACTAATCTCCAAATGGATGCAGAACATTAACAACTCCAAGAATAATTGCACTTTTTGAGGCAATAAAATTCACCTTTGACTTCCAAGAGGGATGTTAATAAAGGTAGAATCAAAGAGATATAACAAATAGAGATGAGACTCCAATTAGATGACACAAATGTACAACTTGATCCTTCAAAATAAAACGGTGGAGAAAAAAGAAAGTTGGATGTACCACCTCCTACCAATCAACACATGGGTCAAGATGAGCAAAAAGCTAATTTACAATAGAGGTTGGAACAAAAATAGGAAGAGCGATGTGAATGGAAAACCAAATATTCTCATAATTTGATGGAAATTTCCAAATTAAAATAACTCATAGAGAAGAAGAATGAGAAACTTAAGCCATGGGGGGGGCTCAATAAAGTAGAGAAAAAGAACCATGACCTCATTAAACTCATAGCTCAAGTTGAAACACAAGTGGATGATTGGAGATCCAAGCATTAGGAATCCTTAACTTTATCTGGAATGGATGAAAAGACTTCCATGATCAAAAATTTCATGTGGACACGCATAATTGGTGATCTACCCAAAATTAGAGTTCATCTCCAATTATTAATGGGTTTTTATATAGTTTTTAGAGATGTAAATGAATATATGGAGAAAAATCAAGCAGACATCTAGGACAAATATCAAGTGGCCAAAACAAACAAAACAATGGTGAACACCTTGTCTCTGGAGAAATTGAAATTGGTGAAGATATAGGACAAGACATGATCTCATATCCAGATAGACAATTGCATACATAAGCGCACTTATGTGGGGATACTCAAAGAAAGGATAAAATATTTTGCAACTTTAATTAATTATTTTTTAAAATCAATAAAAGTGATGATAGAGAATGGACATCCACCTCCTCGGAATAAAGAGTATCGGTTGTACATAGAAAAATAATATGATCAAATGCTCTAAGAGAAAATGCATGACCTTATTTTAGTCATCGAAAGGGAAAACCCATCTACATCATATGAGTTGATGAATGAGATTTCGCTTGCAATTGTGAATGTTTACTTGTTAAAGAACGTGATTTAAAATATGGGAGAAGTAAATTACACCCCTAAATCTGAACTAGATAAATCTTTCAGAATTTTGAATGATGGGAAAAGCTTGACTACACGAGGTTGGCACAACATATAAGTTTCAAGAGCATATGTTGAAAAACACATTAACTTAGAAATAGAAATTAACGCAGGGCACGGGAGAATCCTATTGACCTCCCAAGAAGGATGTCTAAGGGAAATTAAAGAAATAAATAAAATAAGAAAATTTTTGGCATGCCTTGGCTCATTGCAAATATTTTGGCCATTATCTAAAGAATCAATAATACCACCTGAGTAGAGGCTCAATCATCAATAAGACAGTGAATCATAGTATTCCTTAAAGGGCACAATCAACATTCGAGTTTGGAAATATATTTAAGCTCAACAAAAAGAAGATATGGGAAGTTCATTCATTTCTCATGAGTTGATAGAAGCCGAAAAAGTGTGTTATGATATGCAACATAAACCCTTTCCTTCTCCTTTTCTCTTTCCTCTTTGTAATGGAGCAGAGAAATACTATTGTATAGAAACAAACAATAGATTCAGGGAAGAGAAAAATTAGTCATCCTTGATGCATGTATTGTTGTATTGAAGAAATAAAGATGCTATGGATTTTAAACCACGACCAAGGCATTTTTTACTGGTGTTTGAGGAAAAAGTATCGTGTATAATATTTGTGCTTTGAATGTTTTGTCTAATAGCTGGAATTTCTTTATCTCTTCACATTAATCTATGGATCTGTACTTTTCTTACGCCCATATAATTTTATTTATTTATTGAATGCATTTTAATGGATCGATTTCAATGATTTACTATTGAATGTGTTTATTGGTGCTATATCTTATTTCAAGGAAATGGGTTATGATTGAGGTGCCCTAGCTATTATTTATTTGAGTTGTGTTTCGTTGTGAGATATTTGTGCCTCCTCTATAAAATTAACACTCAAAATCAATTTCATAGTTGAGATCTATCTTATGCACCTCAATTCTTGGCCATAAATCCAGTCAAAATTTTCCAAGTATATTTTTGGGCACGTAGTGTGATAGACTAGGGTTTACTTCCTTTTTCTCAGGGTACCCTCCCTTGATATGAGAATTGGCTCAATGAACTAAAGTGGTCCATAAATTATGCTACCTCTACAACCCTCCTTAGCATTGTAACTTCAATAAAATCCCTATTAGATATTGTCTAAATCCATGTATGATATGGAATATTAAAAAATTGTTAAATATAGTGAAGTTACAACCTAAGGGACAACAATGAATATATAAATTAAGGATAAGATGAATTTCTAAAAATTAAAAGGTCAAATAAATATGTGTCTCCCCCTCATTGGAGTATTGAGTAGATTGACCTTGATTAAGGATCTTCTCTCAGTGAATCTTTTCTTAAGGAGATGCAATCGTTTGAAGTCTCGATATGCTCAGGCTCCTTTGCATTAAGAGTTGCAAGATTTACAATGTCTAATATGGAAACTATAGCCCACATCACAAAATAATAATATGTAAAATCATATAATTAAAAATTAAAACCAACATAAATCCATCTTAAACCCAAATTATCAAGCACTAAGATAGATCAAATTTCTTGAGGTGTAAAATTTTTATCTTAATTTTTGTACACTTGAAAGAAAAAATTTACACCACAAGAAATTGGATCTCACATATGATCTCTTCACTTTATGTTGTATTAAAGGAGGTCTTACAAATAATTTAAGAATGATTTATGAAATATCATGTATAATAAGAGGAGATAAAGGATATTTAGACATTTCACCAATGAGAGGCAATCTATTAGTTCTCAAAAAGTTGTTGTCCATTTTTTTACACTTTTACCAAAAACATATACAATCATATAGTACATTATATGATAATTTTATGGTCTTACAAGCGGTAATAAGTAATTAGTTATTTTAAAAACACAACTTAACGCTAAATTAAAAATTAAATGCCAACTCCAACCTACCAATTCAAGTTTACATATTTTCATATTATATTTAGCAATAAATTAAACATGAGCATACATAATACAAACCCAAAATACTTGATTAAAACTTCTCCATTCCTCTTAACTTATAGATAGATACTAAGCTAAAAAAGGAAGAATTGCATAGAATCAAATCCCTACCCTTGAATATTTTATTAACATGTACTGAAAACCTTATACATTCACGCAAACCCTTGAGAAATGAAATGATAGTATTAACATTTTGCTTGTTTATAACTCTTCAACTATGAATTTGTGACATGAAAACCAACTTTATATGCATAAAACTATATATATCAAGAGAAAATACATGCATATTTAAGGTAGTGCCCAAACAAGAATAGTTCAAGAAACTCAACAGGCTTCATTTCTGTAGAGAATAATATAATAACAAGGACTTGTGGTATTCACATATGGATGTAATTCAACAACTAAAATCATATGAGAGGATTGTTTTGGGACTTCTTATACAATAATAATGACCATAACTATGTAAACATTAAGATATAGTCATCTAGATAATTGGCACCTTGAATCCCTTTGTTGAATAGTAAAGAGCGTAAACCAGATGAATTGTTTACAATATAGAATTCTATAAAAGCTTCTAAGAGTGAGAATAATTGGAGAGTATTGGTACTTAAATGACAAGAACAATATCCACCCAAATTTCCTTCTTTGACATTTAAAGGCTTCCACAGTTGAGTTTCCCACTCTATCTTTCACAATCACTCACACATATATGCATCTTAAAGAAAAATGAACCACCAACAACAAAGATAAAAGGAAGCCACATACTATTAAATCATTGTACCTCTAATTCAATGAATCAAAGATTTTATAAATTGATATTATCAATTTATGAATACATTCACTCTCATATATTTACACCTTCGTATTTGAACCCGTGACCTCTTAGAAGGGAATACATGTCCGTAACAGTTAGGCCCACTATATATAATTATAATTATAACATCGTGTTTTGTGAAAGACAAGAAAAATACATGGTAGTGAAGGAGAAGAGAAAAACTATGAAATCAACTGACATTTAACAGAGGAACATAAACCTTACATACAATATAAGGACTCAAAACAACCCATAAATAGAAAAATACCTAGTGATATGAAAATCAAATATTTACCACTGATCTGGAAATCAAATAATACAATATGGACTATACATAAAACGTATAATGTGAGCTTATTTCCATATGTACGAAGGAACGTCCACATCTTACATTATCTTTCTTGATTCAGTTTTTCTTTTATGGTACTTTGTGGGTGAGTTAAACATTGCAACGATTAGTATCTATATAGCTAATAAATTCACGTTACATACCAATATAGATCTATCTTAAAACTATATCTATCAAACACCGAGAGGTATCCAATTTATTAAGGTGTAAGTTTTTTTCTATTGGATGATTTTTAAATGACAAGATAATGTCATTTGATTGTTTTTTTCACCACAATATAACTGCAAATCAAGGATTCTATCTCTTAGGATTTTACTACACATTGCACAACCCCAATATTTGCATCAACCATACAAAAATCGATGCATACAATTACATTGATAATGGTAGCAACTCTTAGGTAGCATTCCTAGTGCTACCTAATATTAATGCAAAAAAATTAAAGATCGATGGGCCTATAAGAGCATAATTGTAGCTATGTATTTGTTCCATAATCATCTATGTCCATAACTATTATACCATGTGTTATACTTGTCAATAGGTTGGAGAAAGTCCGTATTGGTATATGGCCTTTTCAATATAATAGGGGTTGTAACCTATGTAAGTGGTGCCACAATCATTTAAGGGATAATTTTAGGGGTGAAATTTAGCCCATGGGCTAATTTTTTACCTTTTATCTAAAAACAATATTCGTTGATTTCCATATTTTCTAAAGTGTTTTCCCAACTTCCATGGGATAACATTTTTTAACTCTAAAAATCGCCAAAATTGTCCAAAAACGATATAAAATCCTTATAAATTTGAACCTTTTTACAAAAATATCACCCAATATTTTATGGTTGGAAATTTAAGAATTAGTAAGATTCACCAAGGTTTCTACACTTTAAGAAAATTATGGATGCTTGTAATTTTCCCTTGATTACATTGTGCATACGTCCTCCAATAACCTAGCTATGGCAACCAAACTTGGAGGTTACTCCTAGCTATTTTTAAGCATTCCAAGATAATGATCAATCTACAAAAACTTAGAATTGGACGCTCGGGTACGTTTACCTTGGATTTGTTTGGCATGGTTAGGATGGATTGTTTTACATCTAATGTTACTTTAATCTCTAGTTAGTTGCAGGTGTTTATCTTAGTTTCACAATTTTAAGAACTAAAATAGGTCAATGATGAATAATTTTTAATACCTTCCTAACCTATCTGATTTTACTTACATTAACTAAATTTATAGCTTAGGAAGACAAAATTTTGTCAGTTAAAAACTTTTTTTATAATTTTGATCATATTTTTTCCTTATCGAAGAAATGTTATTTTTTTTATTATAAATATTTTTTTTTGAAAATGTATGACTGAATTGTGTCTATTTTTCTTTTCCCAATGATAAGAAAATGGCATTTGGTTATGTTATAAATTTGTTGATCTTGTGAAAAGGTGTAATTGTTATATGCAATGATTTTATTTTTGTGACTTTTATTAAATTTGTAAAAAATGGTTTATATTAAAATTGGATACTACCTTTCCTCGACCATTGGGGTTTGACCAACTTGTGCCTACCGCGACCAGGATACACCTCTTCACTTAAATTCTACCCATAAATTTACATTAGCACAATATGTTATATTTGCAACTTTAAACCTACTTTACCGTGTTATCCAACAATAGTTTGGCATGTGTCTAACCATAGCCTTTAAAACATCCCAACAATATTTATGCTTAATAATATTCAACAATTAGACAATTCTTCTCTTAGCCAATGTCAGAAACTATTATCATAAAGCATCACATGAACTATAAAAATATTCAACCCAATAAACAAGCCACGATACACATGCACATGTACATGCGACACCCAAGACAAATGCCTTAAAATTTATTGATAACAATAATGGTACATTATACAACAAGGGGGGGGAACCACTAGCTTTCCCATCTTTTACAAAGGTACAATGAATCTAAGGAAACAATTCCTTATACCAATGCCCAAAAATCATGTACAACAAACCCCTGATGCTACTACAATCTTACCTCATGTAGGTCCTATTCACCTCATCTTTTTTTACCCAACCAATGCAAATTCACCCTACTATGGAAAACCCATAACTTAGCACAAATGCTTAGCTCACTTTGAACTTGTATGAATCACTCCACAAATATGCTTGAATGAATCCCTTAGCCACTTTGAGGAATCCACTATATATATTAGTCTTTCCAAAATCTTACAAGCCTCTCCAAGTCTAAGTGGACCCAAGTGTCCACATGTAACTCAACTATGCTCACATGACTTGTTTATAAATGTCCATCCACAATGGTATTGTGCCCATTGTGACATGCAATCGTGATTGAAATGTTTTCCTGTGTACAAGTTCCCATAAGTTTTCCCATAACATTTTCATCTCACATTATTATCTTGCATGTGCATCCATCACAAGTGTTCCCATCCCATCTACATTTGTTGCAAGTGCATGTATCAAGTCATTCCCAAGTGCACCCAAGATATTCTTTCACTAGGTGTCTCCAAGTGCACCTAGTTATCTTGTTCCAAAGTGTTCTTATGGAGGTGCACCCACAAGTGCACGAATCCAACAACCATCCTTCTGATGTGCATCCTGGTGCTCTTAACAGACATGCATCCAACCAAGTGCCCCACTTAGTCTACCCAACCAATATGCATCTAAAAAAGTCTACGCAAGTCACCTATAAGCCACTTAGTCATTCTTACCACTTTTTCTATCATGCATAGTCCATTCATACATATGAGGTTACCTATAGAAACATTCTCTACATTGCTAAATTCCCTCCAATATTCTCTTGATCTATCCAACTAATATGAGTTTCCACTATCTATTGTGCACCTTGCCTTCACTAAGGGCACTCAACATTTACATGTTGTGCCTTCTTAATGGGACAAAGCACCCCAAAACCAATGCATTTATCCATCAACATTATGTGATGTATATTCATGCTAGCCAATGACTACCAAGGTGATTGTGCAACAAAGGCGATAGAAGCCTATCAAGGATAGGGCCTGTTGGCCTGATTTTCCGACCTAGGCCAACAAGGAGATTATGCCCACACAATCAGCTTAAAGCAGCTTCTGGTGTGTTTGGAATGGCAAAATCTCGCAGGTTATGGTCCTGCTACCAACTGAATTTTCCTCTTAGGGAGAAACTAAAATTCAGTAAAAGTCTATCCTAAAGTTATTTCTATCTAAATAAACCCTAAAATTAATTTTCAACTACCTAAATTATCCTATAATTGCTTTCTTAAGGAAAGTCTTCAATTTTGGAGGGTTTAATATTTAATGCTCTAAATTTTAAAAGACTATTAAAATGATTCTAAAATTACACAAATTCTATTTAACAACTGTGAAATGTAAACTATACTAAGATAATACTAACTGAACTATCTTAACTATCCTTTCTATCCTATCTCAGCTGAGAGCGATTTTGAATATTATATTAACTATTAATTAATATAATGATGAACAGAAAGATAAGGAGTAAGATCTAAATGAAAATATTTAAACCATCGACACTAAATCATTCTGCTATAAACTACCATTGCCATAGAAACGGAAATAAGCAATTACTTCGAATTTTCTGAAATGTTTAATTAATTAATAACTAATAAACAACATTAGATATTTGAATGAAGGATAATGTTCAAAATGAAATCATTGCCAAAATACAAATGAGATCAAATAGACATAAATGTATATATATCATTATATCTTGAATTTTTAGTAGAAACACTGGTTAATTCAGTTACAATAATATAGTAATTCAAATACAATATTGTGTTGACAAAGTGTAATAACGATTAATGAACACAAGCATAACCAAGTATACTGCATCAATATTATAAGTACAAGATTATATACTGAAATATAAAAAAAGAGTATCCAAAATAATACCGATCAACGATATCAATCTAAGGATTTCCATTCACATTCCACTTCCAAAGATAAAACTTCATACAGGAACAAAACTAGTATCAAAATAATATTTCAAATATGTTTCTCTTCAGTCACTCCACCCCCTTCCCATAAAAATTACTAGTTTATATAATACTACCAGTTTTTTGATTCAGTTTTTTTTTATAAATGCTGCATGCAATACTATAGGAGTCCTGTCACTATCAAAGAGTATCGAATCTCTTCAACAGACACTTGTCACTAGAAGATAACAATAAAAAATAAAAAATAAAACTAGCCTGAAACATCTGTTGATTTAAAGGAACTGGCATATTTGTGGCTATGTCAAAATTCCAGTCTTTAATAAACATCCACGTCTTTCAACTCAAATCCAAGATATCCTGAATCGGTAGAGGATAATGATAACATGCCCACCTGTTTAAACAAACAAAAGGATCTTATTAAAACCAATTTTAACATAAATAACAAAAGAAACCATAAGTTGTATGCATGCCTGTAAAATTTGCGATTTTACAGGCATGCACAAAAAAGATTTTATTACCTGTTGACAGATAGATAAACCATATAACTGAAAAATGGAAATAATCATCAGGTTCGATTTTGTAAATCGACCACTCTTCTGGCTTCAGACAGTTTGGCTTTGAACCTGATGATCACTAGCTTCTGTTTTTCTACTTATTCAAGCAAATGTTGGTTTGTATCTATCATTGATTTTTTTGCCTTCTTGTATTGGTTCTTTTTGATGTTCACTTCCTTCCATCTGTTAATCCAGTTTAATAACTCTTCCCTGAACGTCTTATTTTCCACCTCTTTCAAAGCTGCATTAGCTTGACATTGTTTTAGTTCATTTTTTTTATTTCATAATTTTAGTCTCGTATACCCTGTCAAGGACCTGTTGGAGCATTTCTTCCTCCTTGTCATGACACAAATCATTTGCTTGAGAAGAATCTAGATTATCTATGTCTTTACCAGGTAATGGAAAGCTCATAAAAGATGGCTCAGGGCCCGAACCATAAGTGTCCATACACGATGGAGTAGCTTCAAACTTACCTGACTCTGTGATACCTTTAGCCAATTTGTCACGATGATTCTCTATAAGAGTAGGTTCATCCATATGCGTGGTTTCGGGGCCCAATGATGGAACATCATCCCCAAGATGGATGATCACTGGCTGAGTACTCTGTTGAGTGACCGTAGGAATAGAAGCTGTAGATGTATTATTCATACTTCTAGTAATTCTTCTTGTACGAACAAACACAAGATTTTTTTATTCAAAATCCCCTTTGTCACAGCACACCTACACTAGTTGTTCTATTTTATGCATAGACTCGTCACCATGTTTTCGAGGAGTATACAGCTCAAGGGGGTTTCATAATCAACAGCGTTAACATCTTCATTTTTGGTTAACTTGCCCTCTGCCTTTGCAGGTATACTAAAGCACTTGTCAGATGGGGATTGGTTCAAGGTTGTCTCAGCGAAATAGGGAGCTACATTCATGACCCCATCATCATCAATACAAGTGTTTATGGGTGGATTTGCTTCCTGAAGCTCTTTATCCTTTGATTCAGCTTCATGAACATCACCAACTTCATATTTTACTGTAGCCTTGTGTTTCCTACGGGTCTTTGGGGGAGGGTTTGGCCAATATTGAGTTGGCCCTAATTGACATTCAATTAAAAATTCATCCCACGATTTACAATTAAGAGACAGTTGATGCTGTATTATAATTTTGACTAGGCCATGATGGAACAGACTTCTATCAGGATTACCTATGGTAGTTTGAACCGACTCGAGCCATTTTATTTAGACTTTGCAATAGGTAAAAGGGGAGATTAAGTTTACAGCCTTTTAATGCTAATAGTAGTCATAGGTGATAATAATGCAGGTGAGAGAATCGTCCATCACATGATACGTACCTGACCAAGATCTCATAGAATGCTCGCCATTATAGCTTTAGAAACTTAACCGAAACCCCAATCTTCAGTTTGGCACTAGCCGACAATGGCAATAGCAAGGACTGACATTTCTTCTTATTCACTTTCCCACCTTTAAACCATCGCTCTCCTGTTTGTGGAAGCTTCGTAGCCTCTGCAATTTTATCTTCGTCAATGATAAACTTGAAATATCCAACATGTGCTATGTTTTCTTTCAAACTCAAAGCAAACTGTTTAGTAACCTCCACGTTATGGCCACTAAAGCACCTAAAGAACTGAACCCATCCAATTTTGTCAAATAACAAGGCATCCTTCTCATCGGCTTCAACAAGCTCTGGTCCTGAAATTTCAAAACGACTAAGCGAAGCCATAGTTCCCTCACTACTACTCAGGTTATGAATTGAAATGAATGGAGTCGTGAAGATGGAAGGGATAGGAACCCAGGTGAAAGGCATTACGCGAACTGTCAAATCCTCACATGCTTCATACTTGACAGAGATGAGAGCTCCAACTTTGGCCATTTCTACCAAATTCGGTGATGATTAACACAACAGCTAGTGCTTTTGCTATGATAAATGGAAGATTATCCACGACTAACTGTAACTCTTAACTAATTCTTCATATTAGAGATCATTCGATTCATGAATCATAAATGAAGACATTAATTACACGCAGTTTGGCATGATGAGCTCATACAACATCATGAAATGGAATGGTTATCAGTCATATACAACATTAAATTTCGTTGATACGATTTCATTATTTCACTCACAGCTGTTAATTGATATGAAAGGTGTTAACCAAATCTTCATACCAACGCAGCGATCCTGGTAACATGTGTCATTTATCAGCCATATGAGTCATGTCTCTTCATAAAACGGTCAATTGATGATTTACTCCAGATTACACATGAAAGGTGGTCGTGTTTATTAATATGACGATATAGTGTTAAAATAGTAAACCCTAATGTTCTTGAAATATAACTAACTAATGATCCAAATTAACACTTAAACCATGTATATACATAAAGTTTCATTTTGAAATATGGTTTTAAAACTTTACGAAATCCCACCCATTAATATCAAAAACCAAATTCGATAGGATATAAAACTTGTAAGGCTATGACACATGAAAATTTCAAAATGAAATTCATTTATTTGCTTTTCACTAGCTATGTATATACAATTTTTACAAAGTAATGATGTGATATTAAGTTACATATGAAATGTGAACTTTTAGGTCTAATAAAAAATTTAATTAATAAATTGCCTTTAGTTCTAGTGATTTCAAGAACTTATAATATCTTATCAATACCAAGCCCCAAACGAATTCAAAATGTGTTTTCTTTAAACACCAATTAGCATACTATCCTTTCAAATCTCTTAAATCAACATATATAATCAGGTAAATTAATTAATGATAGAGTTGATTATATATAAAATTTATGAAACTGATAGTTGTTAATTATCAAGTTTATGAAAATGTTTTCATAAACTTCTAATATGTCATTTGACTCTTCTACAATTGAGAGTACCTTCAGAATCAAGGATTCTGAAGGCACTCTTTTATAATCTTTAATAGGTAAATCATAAAAGAGAGCTGATCTCCCTTCATCTCAATGAAAAATGAAGGGGTTGTTGCTGATTGCCAACAAATGGCGACGACCTGGGAGAACCATTTATCTCTGCTCATGCAACTTATAAATGATATAAAAAAAAATCTTAAAATTTATTAAAAACAATCAAAAATTCTTTATCTAAATGAAAACCATTATTTTTATTCATATTCATAAGTATAACTCAGAAATATTCCATCTTTTGAAATAGAGATCTTGTTAGAGATAAACTTTAACAATATCCTGATCGAAAAAAAGTACTTTTATAGTAAAAATAACCTGCACCATGAGTATAAGGTATAGAAATCTACTTTTCCGAAAACTTCCAGAATCTGTTCCATAAACATAATAATTTTCTTTTCGTTTCTTTTCTTTTTAAACAGTAATTATGATTGAAGACTACTATCTAGGTATGGTATCCCAATGTGATAGTATCATTCACGAGAGCTGTCTAGAATAAGCAAGCCGGCTCGTGAAGAGACCTCTTGTCTCTTGGTTTTTTAAACCAAAAGCCATCACCCTGGTGATCAGAAATGAAGTTATTCTAGACAACACTGATGATCATGATTAGGTCGGCTCGTGATGAGACCTCCTATTCTTCAATCAAAAATTATGTTTTCTTTACTAAGTTTAAACTTCTAATTTTATAAAATGAGAGATCATTACCCAGCATGGTGACCAAATGGTAATGTCAGTCATTAATATCACCGGAAAATGAATCAGCTGGCTCGTGATGAGACCCCTTATCTCTTGGTTTTTTAAACCAAAATCCATTACTAGTTTCCTAATAATGTCATACTAGTGATATTTATGATTCTGATCGGATCGGCTTATTACTAAGAACTTATGTCTCTCATTTTAGCATTTTATTGCATGGAACAAATTCTAAAATGTTTTTAGATTGTAAATAATTTTGAAGACTGATGGTAGAGATCTGTAAAAGTTTTTTCTAAAGTACAAGCTTTGAAATGGATATTAATAAGCTATCCCAATTTTTATAAAAATAAAAAGGTGAAGAATAATCTGAGTAATACTTAAAAATAAAATAATGATAGGTTTTGTATAGATTTAAGAAACTTTGATCATCCTGAACAAATTTTTAAAAGATTTCAGTCTAGTATCATAATTTTCAAGCTAACGAGCAAACTGACTCTTTTTCAACTAGAAGATTTATTTATTTACATTTATTTCTTCAGTTGACATCTAAAGATTACTGACTGATTATATGTAAAAATTTGACAGTCCTGCAATATTTTACTAACAAAATCAAAACTGGTTGCAAATAGCGGAATGATGTTTAAAAGTTTCATAAGACTTATGAATTTACCATCATCCTTCAATTTTATAAAATATAAATCAGTTTATACAAAAATATAAATTTATTTACAAATAGCACACAAATTATATACATTTTAAAACCTAAAATATTAACAGAAATATTTTTTCAGGATCAGTCCATTCACTGGGAATGTTTCAAACTGACCTTCCAGTTTTTGCAATCGAAAGGTACTTGGACCTATCTTCTCAGCAATAACAAAGGGACCTAACCAAAGCTTTTGAAACTTAGTATGATCTCCTTTGTCCTCATAAACTTTATCCCATTTTAAAACTAAGTCTCCCACTTGAAATTCTCGATTGGAACTAAAGGATTGGTCAAACCAAGACTTCACAGTTTGTTGATGTTTTGTAAAGTGTTGTTTTGACTTTTCTCTTTCTTCCTCAAGTTTTAACAAAGTATTAATTCTCTTTTCCATTGCTGGACATTCTTCATCTTGAACAGAATGAGCTAACTGTAATGAAGGTAAAAATAAATTTGGTGGTAAAATATCTTCAGTTCCATACACTAAGAAGAAGGGTGAGTTACCTATCGCAGCCTGAGGAGTTACTATGTCTGCCCAAAGGGCATTGACTAATTCTGTATGCCAATCACGATGATGAACTGAAATAGTTCTTTTGAGAATTTTCAATAAATTTTTGTTTGTTGATTCAGCTAAACCATTTCCATGAGGATGGTAGTTAGATGAATACCTGATTCTTATTCCCTTCTCTAAAGCAAATTGAGTTAACTCAACTGATGAAAAATATGAAGCATTATCAAAGACAAAGGAATCTGGAACGCCAAATCTTGTTATGATAAATAATTCTAAAAATAATATAACCTGATTGGTGTTTACAACCCTTAATGGCACAGCTTCTACCCAACGAGTAAAATAATCAGTTGCAATGATTATATACTTGTGTTGTTTAGATGAGAGAGGATTTATTGGCCCTACTATATCAATACCTCATTGTTGAAAGGGTCTTTCTACTGAAACTGGTTGTAAGGGAAAAGCAGGTTTCTTAACCCTTCCCGCAGCAAGTTGACATTCTTGGCATTTTCTGACAAAAGCATAGGAATCTCGAAACAAGGTAGGCCAATAATAACCAGCCCTAAGAATTTTATGCGCAATAGTTTCTCCACCAAAATGACCTCCTGCTGGTCCAGAATGTAACTCCTTCAGAATTACTTCCATTTCATCTATGTCTAGACATCGAAGCAATACTCCTTCTGAATTTCTCTGAAAAAGAATATTATCAATTAATAAATAAGGAGCAGATTTCAATCTGAGTGCTCTTTTCTTCCTTGGTTCTAGGTAATCAGGGGCAGTTCCTGTTTCCAAAAGTATTCTTATGTCTGAATACCAGGAATCCTGTGGTGGAGGATAGAAATAGATTTCTCTAGTAAGTAAAACCTCATCAATGACAGTTTCAGCTTTATCATTAGGTAGATGAGCAGCTTCAGCAGCTAGTTTACATAATCCTTGACCTTTGACTATCGTTGAGGGTTTAATTTCTAAGTCATACTCTTGAAGGGTTGTCATCCAAGGTGCCCTTTTCTCACCTAAATCTTTTTGCACTAACAAATTTCTAACTGAGGAATAAGGGACTATCACCTTCATTTTAGATTTCAATAAATATGGACGAAAATGTTTGACAGCTTTAAAAATAGCAAAAGCTTGCTTATCAACTTCATGGTAATTAAACTCAACACCTTTAAAATTTGAACTCATGAAGGAGATTGGTACTTCGTTATTTTGCTGATTTAATTGGGTTAAAACTGCTGCATATGAGATGTCAGAAGCAAAATTATACAATATGAAGTCTTTGTTAAAATCTGGACTTAGAAGGCTAGGAGCTTCTGAAATGACTCTTTTTCAGTTTGTCCCCAATTAAAAATAGCGTCTTTCTTAATCATTTTCTGCAAAGGACGAATGATTTCGCAGAAACTGGGAATGAATCTTCTAACAAAATTTATTTTACCAAGAAATGATTGCATTGCTTTCTTGCTAAAAGGATAAGTTATTTTTGAAATGGCTTCGGTTCATGCAGGGTCAATCATGATTCCATGCTTTGAAACCACACAACCTAATAAAATACCTTCTGAAACAACAAATATTGTTTTTTTAGGATTCAAGGATATTCCAAATTTTCTACATCGTTCAAATACCTTTATGAGATGATTAATATGATCAGGTCGATGTTTAGAAAATACAGTAACATCATCCAAGTAGACAACGAATGAATGGTTAATTAAGCCTCTAAAAGCAATATCCATTGCTCGCTGAAAAGTTGCCCCAGCATTGATTAACCCAAAAGGCATCTTGCGGTAAGCATATGTTCCCCATGGAGTTCTAAAGGTTGTTTTCAATTGATCATCTGGGGATACTAATATTTGATTGTACCCTGAGAAGCCATCAAGGAGTGACAGTATCTCAGACCTAGATACCTTTTGAAGAATTTGTTCCATGGGAGGAACTGGGTAATTATCCTTTTCAGAAGACTTATTTAGATTTCTAAAATCTACACATAACCTAATATCTCCGGTTTTTTTTTCTGATTGGAACTAGGTTGGCTACCCACTGATTATGTCTGATGGGAAAAATAATCTTGGCAGCTAACAATTTATTTAGTTCCTTCTTAATTGTTGGTTCTAGTGACGGGTGATATTTCCTTAGCTTTTGTTGAAAAGGTTTTGACTCCTATTTAATTGGAATTATGTGTTGCATGACTTGTGTGTTAAAGTTTTTCAGATCGTCATATGTCCATGCAAAGACATCCTTAAATTATTTAAATAGTTTTATAAATGTTGTTTTTTTTCTACGGGGTTACAATCTATTCCTAGATTTATAGTTTGGGGATTTAGTTCTGTTCCTAAATTTATGGTTCCATACCTCATTTGAGAGATATTAGTTTTACAATTAGGGACAGATCTAAATTTATCCTGCAGATCAAAGAACTTTTCTAATCTTAGTACTGAATTAGGGACCGGTTTTACCTTTTCAAAATCTTTTTCAACTGAACAAAAATCATTTATTACCGAAAAATCCCGCAGATTTTCGTCATGAGTAACTTCATGAATGGCTGAATATTTAAAGGTATCCTCATTCATTAGAAAATTCAGCACCTGCACATCATTATCAAATACACACCAGTTAAAAATATTATCTGGTATAGAAGGCCTAAAAATCAATTCAACTGAAAAGAAATCTGGTGTAAGATTTTCTGACGGAATTAGTTTTGATGCTACATTTGCTAATAAATCTGCTTCCTGATTTTGACTTATTGGAACATAAATTATGTTAAATGCATCAAAATGCGAAATAAGGTTCCATACCTCTTGTTGATAATTCTGTAAATGTTCAGATAGGCAGTGAATAGAGTTACAGACCTGTCTGGCGATGATTTCGGAATCACCGTACGCAATTAATACTTTGATATCCAAATCAATCACTTTTTTTAAACCTTGTATTAAAGCTTCATATTCCACAGTATTGTTTGTACAATTAAATTCCATCCTACAAGCTATACATGTTTTATTTCCCTGAGGGTCTACCAGCAGGAAACCAGCTCCGGCTCCTTCTTTGGATTTGGCACCATCAAAATATAGAGTCCAAGTATAACTATTAACAACTACTTTACTTTCTATAATATTTACAATATTAAGATTATCTACATCATTAATAATTTCCTTGAACGAAGAGTCAGGAGCAATATATGTCACATTGCTAATTTCTTATTGCTGTTTATTTTCAGAAAAGGCAGAATTTTCAGCTTTAAAATTACCAAACCCCAATTCATACATGTAATTCCCCATAATGCAATCTAAAAATAAAACAGGTTCACTAGGATCATGTAGTTCAGTCACAGTATGTTTCATATATCTTTCTCTATTTATCTTTATTTGATTTGACTTTCCGTTCTTAGGTAACCATAATGTTGACCAATCTGTGGCAAAGAATCCGTTCAATTGTTGAGACCAATCTCTACTTACAAAATGGCACATATGCATCAGGAATATCTGCAACAACAATATCTATAATTTGATAAACTGAAGGGTTACAAGCAATCCTAACTAAAACATCTTTCATCTCCCCTACAACCTTCACATTCATTCTGTTCAATTGAGTTATTTGTGAATTTGATGGGACATATTTCCCATTCAACCTTTTGCATACTGATAAAGGCATCACATTGGAGGATGCTCCCGAGTCTACCATGCAATTATGAACATTCCTATTGAAAATCTCAAAGGTAAGTAAGAATGGGGGTGTGGTTGATTTAGAATTCCTTCCTATTAGCGAGGCTTTGTCAGCCGTTGCTTTTCCTTTATCAGTTGTTATTGAATCATCTTTAGAACTGTTTGCATCAACATTTTGTTTCGTATTAGGAATAATTCAACTCATGGCAGGATTTATAACATGACTATTAGGCATTGGATAGATTTGAAGAAGGTCGTACATACTGATGTTTGCACGTGTCTTCTTTAAATCTTGAATTATATCCTATTGTAAATCTAATTTTTGAGCGTTTTGAATGGATTGGGTAATTTTGATTGATTGAGTCTGTTTGCCAGATTAAGTTTGTTTATTAGGTTGTGAATTATTGTTGTCATTATTTGGAATAGAACTTGACGAAGCTCCAGGAGTGTTTGCAACTATTCTACTACGAGTATTATAGGCATGTTGTCCTGTAGGTGGACTCTTATTCTCATATTCTTTTACAATACTGTCTCAGAAATAACCGTTAACTTGTTAAGGTTCCTCTGACTCTTCATCATCTTCTGATTCCTCTTCTTCTTCATTTTTAGTTATTTCTTGATTAGAAGGAGTCTCAGATAAAGATAAAACTGCTCGAATTATATTAAAAATTTATTCATTTGTTGCTACGTCAGGTGGTGTATTTGTTTTATTGGTTGTATTCGGATTTTTTCTAAACTGATTTTTGAAATATCCCCTAGAAGAGGAAGCTTCCGAATTGATTTTCTTTAATCCTACAACTTCATTGGTTAATGCCCGAATAGCATTTTGCAGTTGTTCCACATCAAATGCTTTATCTTTTTCTGAATTAAGTTTTTCAATCTTCCTACGAGGAAAAGTATCAGATTTCCCACTTCTATCTAGTTCATAGGACATGGAATCCTTCTCGACTTTAATGGCTTCCTCAAAAGTTTCTACTAACGTTGTTTTCCCAGCTCTCTTAACAAACATCCCAGAATATTTTGGTAAGGATGAAGTATAATTTTCAATAATTATATCCTCGGGTGGTTGAGAAGCAATTGGAATTTTATTTTTTAATGTCAGAAACCTCTGATTAAAATCTTTAATTCTTTCTTTAGACTCCATTTTAATTCGAGATAATTCTAGGGCTAAAAGAGCAGGTGTTTTGTCTTCCCCAAATTTATCTAAAAAAGCTTAATTAAATTCACCCCAATTTGTGATTGATCCCTGTACTAATGAAAAGTACCAGGTAGACACTCGTCCTTCAAAAGTTAGAGGAAACAACCGACAAACTACATATTCATGCTGAACGTTCATAGTTTGAAAAGCTAACATGAATTTGTCTACATGCACCTCTGCAGGATCCTTATCATCTGGGTTAAACTTAGGAATGAGTTTATCTGAGTGTTTAGGCAAAGGGTGTTGTACACCAGGGACAGCTACAACAACTGTTCTCAGCCAAGGGAGTTGTGGATTAGGTGGAGGATTAGCTCCTCGTCCCACAGGTATGTTTCCTGCCATAGGGCTTCTCTCAGAATTTGAAGAACTCCTTGAATTAGATGGTCTTGGACTATCAGGAGGTGATTCAGCTAGAGAAGGTGGCTGATCAAAACCGCCTACTAAAGTTAATCTTCTAGCAGTGTTTGTTTGAGTAGTTTGTCTCTGATGGCTTCTAATTTGATAACATGGAGTGCTATCGGCTTCTTACAAACCTTGAGTAACTATGTTCAATTGCGGATTACGTCGTTGTTGCCTAGGTAGACCATAATCTATCGGAGATACACCAAGTTGATTGGCATATGCTCTTGTAAGAATATGTCGTGATTCTTCCAAAGTTTGAGTACTTTGTTCAGGAGTAAATGGAGATGTGATATGATGACGGTCAAGGATGCTCCTAACAGTTTCTATAAACGATGATCTGTTGACTTCTGGAGGATGTTGGCTGGTTGAAAATTTCTCATTAGTTTTTCTTGCCATTAATCATTAACAGGCCCTCCTTCTAGCACCATTTGTTGGCCTGATTTTCTGACCTAGGCCAACAAGGAGATTATGCCCACACAATCAGTTTAAAGCAGCTTCCGGTGTGTTTGGAATGGAAAAATATCACAGGTTATGGTCCTACTACCAACTGAATTTTCCTCTTAGGGAGAAACTAAAATTCAGTAAAAGTCTATCCTAAAGTTATTTCTATCTAAATAAACCCTAAAATTAGTTTTCAACTACCTAAGTTATCATATAATTGCTTTCTTAAGGAAAGTCTTCAATTTTGGAGGGTTTAATATTTAATGCTCTAAATTTTAAAAGACTATTAAAATGATTCGAAAATTAAACAAATTCTATTTAACAACTGTTAAATGTAAACTATACTAAGATAATACTAACTGAACTATCCTAACTATCCTATCTATCCTTTCTATCCTATCTCAGCTGAGAGCGATTTTGAATATTATATTAACTATTAATTAATATAATGATGAACAGAAAGATAAGGAGTAAGATCTAAATGACAATATTTAAACCATCCAC
>LPNX010833205.1:1634888-1651634 GCA_001517045.1 Pseudotsuga menziesii | reverse complement strand
TATCTTGAATTTTCAGTAGAAACACTAGTTAATTCAGTTACAATAATATAGTAATTCAAATACAATATTATGTTGACAAAGTGTAATAACGATTAATGAACACAAGCATAACTAAGTATACTGCATCAATATTATAAGTAGAAGATTATATACTGAAATATAAAAAAGAGTATCCAAAATAATACCGATCAACGATATCAGTCTGAGGATTTCCATTCACATTCCACTTCCAAAGATAAAACTTCAGCCAGGAACAAAACTAGTATCAAAATAATATTTCAAATATGTTTCTCTTCAGTCACTCCACCCCCTTCCCATAAAAATTACTAGTTTATATAATACTACCAGTTTTTCGATTCAGTTTTTTTTTTTATAAATGCTGCATGCAATACTATAGGAGTCCTATCACTATCAAAGAGCATCGAATCTCTTCAACAAACACTTGTCACTAGAAGATAACAATAAAAAAAAATCCTGAAACATCTGTTGATTTAAAGGAACTGGCATATTCGTGGCTATGTCGAAATTCTAGTCTTTAATAAACATCCACGTCTTCCAACTGAAATCCAAGATATCCTAAATCGGTAGAGGATAATGATAACATGCCCACCTGTTTAAACAAACAAAAGGATCTTATTAAAACCAATTTTAACAGAAATAACAAAAGAAACCATAAGTTGTATGCGTGCCTGTAAAATTTGCAATTTTACAGGCATGCACAAAAAAGCTTTTATTACCTGTTGACAGATAGATAAACCATATAACTAAAAAATGGAAATAATCATCAGGTTCGATTTTGTAAATCGACCACTCTTCTGGCTTCGGACAATTTGGCTTTGAGCCTGATGATCACTAGCTTCTGTTTTTATACTTGTTCAAGCAAATGTTGGTTTGTATCTATCATTGATTTTTTTTTCCTTCTTGTATTGGTTCTTTTTTATGTTCACTTCCTTCCATCTGTTAATCCAGTTTAATAACTCTTCCCTGAACGTCTTATTTTCCACCTCTTTCAAAGCTGCATTAGCTTGACACTGTTTTAGTTCATTTTTTTATTTCATAATTTTAGTCTCGTATACCCTATCAAGGACCTGTTGGAGCGTTTCTTCCTCCTTTTCATGACACGAATCATTTGCTTGAGAAGAATCTAGATTATCTATGTCTTCACGAGGTAATGGAAATCTCATAAAAGATGGCTCGGGGCCCGAACAATAAGTGTCCATACACGGTGAAGCAGCTTCAAACTTACCTGACTCTGTGATACCTTTAGCCAATTTGTCATGATTATTCTCTATAAGAGTAGGTTCATCCATATGCATGGTTTCGGGGCCCAATGATGGAACATCATCCTCAAGATGGATGATCATTGGCTGAGTACTCTGTTGAGTGACCGTAGGAACAGAAACTGTAGATGTATTATTCATACTTCTAGTAATTCTTCTTGTACGAACAAACACAATATTTTTTATTCAAAACCCCCTTTGTCACAGCACACCTGCACTATTTGTTCTAGTTTATGCATAGAATCGTCACCATTTTTTCGAGGAGTATACAGCTCAGGGGGGGTTTCATAATCAATAGCGTTAACATCTTCATTTTTGGTTAACTTGCCCTCTGCCTTTGCAGGTATACTAAAGCACTTGTCAGATGGCGATTGGTTCAAGGTTGTCTCAGCGAAACAGGGAGCTACATTCACGACCCCATCATCATCAATACAAGTGTTTATTGGTGGATTTGCTTCCTGGAGCTCTTTATCCTTTGATTCAGCTTCATGAACATCACCAAATTCAGATTTTACTATAGCCTTGCGTTTCCTATGGGTCTTTGGGGGAGGGTTTGGCCAATATTGAGTTGGCCCTAATTAACATTCAATTAAAAATCCATCCCACGATTTACAATTAAGAGACAGTTGATGCTGTATTATAATTTTGACTAGGCCATGATGGACCAGACTTCTATCAGGATTACCTATGGTAGTTTGAACCAAATGAGCCATTTTCTTTAGACTTTGCAATAGGTAAAAGGGGAGATTAAGTTTACAGCCTTTTAATGCTAACAGTAGTCGTAGGTGATAATAATGCATGTGAGAGAATCGTCCATCACATGATACATACCTGACCAATATCTCATAGAATGCTCGTTATTATGGCTTTAGAAAATTAACTGAAACCCCAATATTCAGTTTGGCACTGGCCGGCAAGGGCAACAACAAGGACTGACATTTCTTCTTATTCACTTTCCCACCTTTAAACCATCGCTCTCCTGTTTGTGGAAGCTTCGTAGCCTCTGCAATTTTATCTTCGTCAATGATAAACTTGAAATCTCCAACCTGTGCTACATTTTCTTTCAAAATCAAAGCAAACTATTTAGTAACCTCCACATTATGGCCACTAAAGCACCTGAAGAACTGAACCCATCCAATTTTTTCAAATAACAGGGCAGCCTTCTCATCGGCTTCAACAAGCTCCAGTCCTGAAATTTCAAAATGACTAAGTGGAGCCATAGTTCCCTCACTACTACTCAGGTTACGAATTGAAATGAATGGAGTCGTGAAGATGGAAGGGATAGGCACCCATGTGAAAGACATTACGCGAACTGTCAAATCCTCACATGATTCATACCTAACAGAGATGAGAGCTCCAACTTTGGCCATTTCTACCAAATTCGGTGATGATTAACACAACAGCTAGTGCTTTTGCTATGATAAATGGAAGATTATCCACGACTAACTATAACTCTTAACCAATTCTTCATATCAGAGATCATTCTATTCATGAATCATAAATCAAGACATTAATTACACGCATTTTGGCATGATGAGCTCGTACAGCATCATGAAATGGAATGGTTATCAGTCATATACAACATTAAATTTCGCTGATACGATTTCATTATTTCACTCACAGCTGTTAATTGATATGAAAGGTGTTAACCAAATCTTCATACCAATGCAGCGATCCTGGTAACAGGTGTCATTTATCAGCCATGTGAGTCATGTCTCTTCATAAAACGGTCAATTGATGATTTACTCCAGATTACACGTGAAAGGTGGTCGTGTTTATTAATATGACGATATAGTGTTAAAATAGTAAACCCTAATGTTCTTGAAATATAACTAACTATTGATGCAAATTAACACTTAAACCATGTATATACATAAAGTTTCATTTTGAAATATGGTTTTAAAACTTTACGAAATCCCACCCATTAATATCAAAAACCAAATTCGATAGGATATAAAGCTTGTAAGGCTATGACACATGAAAATTTCAAAATGAAATTCATTTATTTGCTTTTCACTAGCTATGTATATACAATTTTTACAAAGTAATGATGTGATATTAAGTTACATATGAAATGTGAACTTTTAGGTCTAATAAAAATTTTAATTAATAAATCGCCTTTAGTTCTAGTGATTTCAAGAACTTATAATATCTTATCAATACCAAGCCCCAAACGAATTCAAAATGTGTTTTCTTTAAACACCAATTAGCATACTATCCTTTCAAATCTCTTAAATCAACATATATAATCAGGTAAATTAATTAATGATAGAGTTGATTATATATAAAATTTATGAAACTGGCAGCTGCTAATTATCAAGTTTGTGAAAATGTTTTCATAAACTTCTAATATGTCATTTGACTCTTCTACAATTGAGAGTACCTTCAGAATCGAGGATTCTGAAGGCACTCTTTTATAATCTTTAATAGGTAAATCATAAAATAGAGCTAATCTCCCTTCATCTCAATGAAAAATGTGTAGAAATTCAGGCCAGCAGTAGATTAATTTTACCCACAACAATTATCAATTGATCATGCAAAATTGCTAACAATGGAGACTGAATATGGAACTGTAACACAAAATTATATTAACTGAGTGTAAAATAGAAAACCCTATAATAACATAGGTTGCTGAATATATAGAATACATCAAGAGATTGAATACATAAGGAGGCATCCAAAACTAGCATAAAGCAGGCTTACCCAAAATAGGCAAATCCCCCATAGGTGTAAAAAGCTGATCCCAAATCTGTCATGAGGCTCACAAATTGGCAAGGGCGCATGGGCAAGCTAATGAGTGGTGGAATGGCAGCTCATACATTCTTTTGCATGGAGGAAAGAGCGAAGGATGAAAGGGGCAAAAAACAAGTTCACCTCACCTAGTCTTGCTTTCCTATGTGCCTTAAAACACTGAAAAAGCAGGCAATAAAGCAGAAAAACTAGAAGGGTGCCTAGGAGGCCAGGAATAAAGCAGATTTGATTCCTAAGGCTTTCCCAAGCGCTACATGATTCAAATATGGCAAGTTTGACCTCTATGGATAGGCAATTAGCAACTTGAACATGGTGGGACTCATGAACTAGGCAAATAAGACAAAAATAAATGAATTAATGTCTAAGTGGGTAATACTATGGGTTTGATTATTCTAACAAAATGAAGGGGTTGTTGCTGACTGCCAACAGGGCCTTAATTCCTCCAACACTAAAATTCATTGCCATCCTTGGAAACATCCATAAGAAATTTTTCCCCCATACACATGCATCCATTTTTTGTTGGATTCTCCAATGAATATACATTGTCACTACTAGAATACTTATACAACTACTCACTATCCAATATTTCCTTTGAACAAAGCATCTTTTCCCAAATCTATCCACATTGTCTCATGGATCCTAATGCTACTCCTTATATATTGTACATTTCATTCCATTATTTTATTAGTATTGTATTGGTCAACTAGGACCTTAATTCTAATTGCACCCTGTGTCTCCTATATATATATATATATATATATATATATATACCAAGGAGGCCTAGTCTTAGGATCATTTCATCTTTTATTGTTTATTTGATACATTTTATAAGGAGGTTTCCCTTGAAGAGTCTTGTTATTCATGTATTTTCTTCATCCTTAAGGAAATGGATTACTTTTGTTTCTTATTTTATTCTCTTTTGGGAATTTGATGCATAACATTTGGTATCAAAGACATTTTTTATATAACATTTTTTATGGACATTTTATACAATGAACTTGGAGGCGCCTCAGAGTACATAGAGAAGTATATGTGGTACAAATTCCAGGTCCTAGTTCATTATAAATTCAAAGTTATAGTTCATGGAATTATGGCTTACAAATTGGAGTTGCCTTCATCTTCACATGTACATCTAGTCTTCCAAGTTTCTTGTAGGAAAATGTTAGTTGGTGACAAGATCCCAACTTAGACTATTTTAGTAAATAGTGATCATGAAGCAGGTAAAAGCATACTATAACCTAAAACAATCCTTGAAATATGGATCAAGAAAGTGAGAAAGTGAGCAATTATTGAGTACCTCATCAAGTGGACGAACTTTCCAATATAAGAGGTGACATGGTAAGATGAATTCTTCTTGCAAAAAAACCGCAGTTATTCAAGTGGTGAGGACAACACTTGTTTGAAGGATAGGGGCATGTTAAGACTTATATATTGTAGCATTTCATTTCCATTATTATATTAGTATTGCGTTGGTCTAATAGGACCTTAATTGTAATTGCATATTTTGCCTCCTATATATATCAAGGAGACCTAGTCTTAGGGTCATCTAATATTTTCTTGTATATTTGATACATTGTATAAGGAATTTTCCCCCTCAAAGAGGCTCTTTATTCATCTCATGTATTCATACTTAAGGTGTTGGATTACTCTCTTTCTTACTTTATGATCTTTCAGAATTTGGTGCATAACACCCAATGTCATGGTTGTTTCCTCTTACTACTTATCATGACCATATTACGAATACCTTTTACGAATACCTTTTACGAATACCTTTTACGATACAACTACCTTTTATGGATACAACAACCCAACCTCCACTAAGAAGGTTGTGCAACTATCTAAGTGTTGCATACTTATGACTTACTATTGCTTCTATACTTTGTCATTTTTTCTAGACATATACACATTTGGCCCCTCATGCCTTGAACTAGTTGAGCATTTAATCCAACCATCGCATCCATATCAAGAGAATGAAAATCATCACACTCATAATATCACTTCATTCCGCACTTCAGTCCTTTCTCCACAACTTTTCAAGACCAAGGAAATATCACCACCTTTGTCTCAAAACTCTCTTAAAGGTACCATATTCACCTTTTCCATATGTTGTCTCTAATTGAATTTATTATGCATTGATTTGTTCAACCCCAGTGGCTGGTGGATGAGTCTCAACAACCTCCTCTAGGCTCCATAATCCTCCTAAGGAAATAGATGTGTCATCCTCAACTTTCCAATCTTCATGAAGTAGAAGAGGACTTAACTCGTACAAGCCCCCATGAACCTTTTCTTCAACCATGCCATTGTATTGCAACTAAGATTCTTGTTGGTTGAGTTCCTTCATGCACTACTTAGACCCCAACACTTAAAATTTTCTTCTTCAAGAAGAGATATCCCTTTGGACTGCCTCCTTTTGTGCACAATTCTATATGTGACAAATCACATCTTGGTTTGTTCCTTCACTACTAGCCTTCACAACTACTACTAGTGCAAGTATATCCTACACCCAATTCCTTTTTATCTAATACATCAAAGGACACAACTTGATAAATAATAGGATTTCCTTCAACCCTTTCATAAATATCAAGTCACCCTCTACAATCTAATACTTCCAATTTCTTAATTGATATTGGAATATTTTCTAGTAGACTTGGGCTCCATATTCAATATTCCTTAGTAATAAGACACCCCAATGACACTATCAATGAGAAGAAGGTGTAATATGTCCATGGAAACCATTTACCTCAAATTATCCAACAACTTGTGTAATGAGTACTAAGTGTGATGAGCAAGCCAAAGAATTTCATACCTTTTTTTAAGAAAGGCATGTTTGCAATAGTACTTCATGTCATCTTCAACCACCTTGGTCATCTTATCAATCATTATTATTCTTGCACATTGATCTAGGAACAAATAATCAATCTCATCAAGAAATAATCAACAAATAACTCATGAAATGGTGTTAATCGAAACCGGAATTGGTTTCGTCTCTATATATTTAATAAACAATGAATGGTTACAATGACAATGTCAAGAAATAGCTTGAATCCATGAGGAATTCAAATACCTAAGGAGGCAATTCGAAATCAATTATCAAGTCTGGATTAACTGACTGTCAGCCATTCATTCACACTCAGTTAACCACTTGACCAAAACCCTAATTGACTCACCAAACCCTAACTGAAGTTGGAGTGCAATAAATGACTGAATCTCAACTGAAGGAGATCCAACACATGTCATAGCAATCCAACCATCAAGTGCTAGTGCTCCATGACTTCAATGAACCCCGATGAGGTTAACTGAAGCTGAACTGATCATCAGAAGTTGGTGGAGGTGACCCTGTTGACTCCAGATCATTAAATAATAATAAATAATCATTAAATAAGATATTTAATGAGAGGAGGCACCTTAACTGACTGGTTGAACTGATTGTAACCACTAGTTAGCAATTAGGTGCATTAATATCACTCAGATCACCCCAGAGTGCTCTAGTTAGCCTCCTTGAATGTAGGAGAAGGCTAAGTTAGCCTCCTTAACTGTAGGTAGGTGTGGGTGTGATTGGATGATGGCAATTAATGCTCCACTGATGTCAATTAATGTCAATTATACTTAGGAGAGTGGTTTAACTAGGCCAATTTCACTAAAAGAGTGTGTATGGTGGTAAATGTCTCCAACAATCATCACCCAAGAAAGGACATCCTAAGTTCCCATACATAAAGGCATGTGAGCATATTCCAATTTAACTTGTTATACCACATCCTAAGTTCTGATACAAAAATATGGGTCTTCCAAGTCAACTATTTTTTCTTTCCTGGCTGGTCCATGTAGGTAGAATGCATACTTTTTCTTCATTGAATTACTTTCTACCTTCATATATCCACTTAGAACTATATTTTCTTGCTTCTTCAAAGCAAGTTCCCTTTTCTTTGGTACTATAATTTATTTTTCCCAAGGAAAGTTCTTCACCTCTTCCTCATGTAACTTAACAATTTTCTTCAAATAACTCATGCAGTAGTTCCTCTATTTCCCATAATCATGCTTCTTTGATAGTAAACTACCTAAACTAGCATAAATATGGAGAAAATAATGACCTCCTACAAGCACATCCTTTCATCATTGTGACAAAATGACTCCTCCTTTTCCAACTCTTCACAAAAATGGGCACCTTTATCAATGCCCTAGGCTCCATTACCTACTCCCAGAAAAAAAGATATCTATGGATTTTAATTGTAAAAGTATGATGGTAGGTGGATTCCAAGGCCACCTCCATCAACTACACTAATATTTTACCCATAATAAACATTACAAACTATTGTACTTGACCTGCTACCATGAACCTACCTAAACCCATGTTTAAGTAACCCATCACCTCCAATGCTGTCTTTGAGATCTACTCGTGTATTGCTACCAATACTTTTGGATTTACAAGCAACATTGTTTGCACTTAGAGTTTCTCCAAATATCTTGACTCTTCTCTCAAAGGAAAAATAACGTATCATGATCCTGGTCATAAATAAAACAAGCAAAATCCTTGCCTCTAAAATTAGATAATTTTGTTTGCATCCATGCTATGAAGTTGGCCTCCTTCCTTCTGAATGAATCCAAACATAGCACCCAAAATTCCACTTTGTGTGTCAACATTTTCAACTTCCAAGCCCAAGCTTTAGTTCATGCACTAGTATTCTCTAGACTTGTCATGTGTGCTTAGTACATTAACCAATATCCTAATCCTAACATCCCCATTCAATGGTCATGGCTTTCTTCTTGGTCTCCCATGACTCTTCCCATGTGCCATCCATGTCACAACCTATAAATGGTCCAACTCTGCTTAAATTTTTTTAAATGTTTGACTAAGTCTCAAGTCTTGGTTTACTTAATGCCTCAAGTTTTCTATTGTATATATGTATTACCTTTAATTAAGTCTTCTACTTCCTTCCAAGGCATAGTGAAGAGTGCTTTATTACCTAATTTCTATGTTGATGAACTACCTTGGGTGCTTACAACACCTAGGAATAAGTATGTGATTGCAACTTTCAGATCATCCTACATAGATTTTTCCCAACTTACCTCAATGTTTGCACGTGATTCTAAGTTTTCATAGGAATGAAGATTGACCAAATTGATCTGCTAACTACTCTTATGGAAGTAGCAATGGTGAAGAGTGTCCAAAACTACTCTGATACCAACTGCCAAAAACAAACAATTTGCCCTAATTTTTTTCTTCAAATTTAGGAATTTTCCCAACTTCATTTCAGCACTTGAGGTCACGTGACACTACTTGCCTATGACACATGGATTTAACCAACAGGTTCCTAGTGCAACTAGACTATTCCTCTTCACCCAAGGTTTTCCCATAAATCCGCCTTATGATAAAATATGTTAGATATGAAACTTTAGTTCTACTTAACCAAGTTATCCAACAACAATTCAACATGTGTCCAACTACAACCTTTAAAACATCCAATAAATACTTATGCTTAACAATATTCAACAGTTAGGAAATTATTCACTTAGTCAATGCCAATAATTAACCAACATAAAGCATTGTAGGAAATAGAACAGGAATTCATCCCAAGAAACAATCTGGAATACATATGCACATGTATATGCAACACCTAAGGCGAATGCCTTAATCTTTATTTATGAGAATAATGTTTACAGTACACAACAAAGGATGGTGACCACCTGATTGCACCTGTTTTATAAAATTATAGTGAATCTAAGGAAGAATAGCCTTCTTCCAATACCCATCGGTATTGTACAAACCAACCCCTAAAGCTACCATAGGATTTCCTCTTGCAGATCTTGTTCACCTCTTCTTTTTAACCTAGGTAGTCCAAATTCACCCTACTATGTAAAACTCATAATTTAGCACAACCACACAAATCACTATGAACTTAGACACTTAGACACTTTTAGGAATCCAATATATATATTATTATTTCCAAAATTTTGTAATCCCCTCCAAGTCTAAGTGGACCCAAGTGACTTATCTATCATCATCCATCTCCAACGATGTTGTGCACACTATGTCACACGATCACAATTACAAGTTTTCCCAACGTCCAAGTTCCCACAAGTGTTCCCATTGCATCCACATCCATCGCAACCCTATCCAACATGTGCCCCCATCACATCCATGTTTATCGCAAGTGTTCCTAGAAGGTGTACTCATCACATCCATGTCCATTGCATGTGCCTCCAACAATATTTTCCCAAGCACACCTGGGAAGTGCTTCCAACAAGTTACTTCCAAGTGTGCCCAATTTTCTTGTTCCCAAGTTTTCCCAAGGATGTGTTCCCACAAGTGCTTGAGGTCATAATCCATTCTTCTAATATGCACCCGAGCTTCTAACTAGTGTGCATACAACTAAGTGTACCGAGTTAGTCTACCCAACCAATGTGTATCCAACTGAGTCTATCCAAGTGACCTATAATCCACTTAATCCTTCATTCCACTTCATCTATCATTCATAGTGCATGCCTACGGATGAGGTTTCCCGCAACAACTTTCTTTACCTCACAAATCTCCCTCCAAGCTTCTCTTGGTATTTCCAACTAGTGCAAGTTGTCATTGTCTGCGGTGCACCTTTCCTTCATGCAAGGGAACCCGAGTACATGTCTATGGCGTGCCTTATTGGCAATTAAAGGTACCTCAAAAATGACTCATATAGCCATCAACGCTATGTCTTGTATATCCATGCTGCCTAGAAACCACCCAGGTGATTGTGCAATGAAGGTGCTTGAAGCCTCTTAAGGATAGGACCTTAAAGTCTCCAACAGTTCAATCTTTTTACAATAACAATATGATAAAATAAACCAAAATTCATGAAAAAAATGATGTTTTTCTTAAAACTTTTATGAAAATAAACCAACATTTATGACAAATCGACTTAGTGAAAAAATAAGATTTTCTAATAACTTATCTCAAAATATACACTATGCAAACACCATTGAAAAAGATTGAACTGATGTAACTTTAGGCTATATATCTTTAATAAACATATATTTCATATGTATAACTATCATGTGAACAATAAGTTGATATTTTTACATATTAGAAAAAAATTAGTTTCCAATTCTAAAAAAATACCCATCATGCCTATTTTTTTTGGGGGGGGGTAATGGGGGAATCGGTAACTGGGTGGTTCTGGTACTTGCGTGACACGGGGTCCATTCCCTTCGGCTACCACTATAACCCCAGGTGCCTCCACACAGCCCGCAAGCATGGGGCACGGATAAGTCAGGGTGAGATTTGAACTTGAGACCTCCCTTACAACATTCCTTCATTTACACGGCACTTGCCAGTCAGTCTACACCCCTACGGGATACCCAGCATGCCTATTGATCACATTGTTTACTTGTTTTTTCTAATCCATTTAGTTCTTAATCATCGTAGTTCTCTTTGAGACTGATATGGAGCAATGGAAGATTCACTCTAGAGGAGAGATATTCACCATTATATATGCAATAATCATTAAACGTTTATTACAACAAACTTGGTTCATTATAATAGATTTATCTTTAAGGTTGGATTTACTAAACACACTATGGATTTTTATTTATTTATAAATTTTGTTTAATAGCATAAATTTAAGCTGAATTTTTTTCCGTAGGTATATTTCAAATACTAGTTGCATTTGTATGAAAATATCAACTTGTTCCCTTAAATGCAGACATGCTCACAAAGGTGTAAAACCCTCATGTACCCTTTCCATTCTAAAATGAAATGATTTAGGATGGTGTTGCTAGGGATTTTTTATATCTTTAGGTAACCAAGAATTAATAGTAAATACAAATTTTAGATAGATTAATGTTCATTTATGGTTGGTGTTTTTCTAATTTTATCTACCGCACACCGAACATCTCCCAACCCTTGGCTACACTCAAGTTATATAGCACCTTGTTTTGTTATGTGAAGTTATTTTACCATATTAGGTATATGCAATAAGCTTGCATTTTGTAACCATAGATTTGTTATGATGATGTAGCAATTTGATTCTTTTGGCATTGCCTTTTCAATTTATATATTGTGTATTGACAAGGGTGGGGAGCATGTTTTTTGCAGTATACCGACATGTACAAACAATGTTGTTGTTGTTGTGGCCTCTATTATTCCCGAGGAACAATTCTACTATGAAGGGTACATTTCTTATACATTATTTCTATATATCGCATGTTTCAATCATATGATTTTTGCATGGTAGTGACTTGAGTTTTACATCCATGGCAAGGTATTTGGATCAATTCTTATCACTCGGTCTCTACCTTGTACTATGGGGAAAAGTGATGAAAATTGATTGGGAATATGGAAGACAAAATCATACATGGTGCCTCAAAACCAACTAACAATATTGATGAGAATGCAACTTTGCAGTAATGGAAACAATCTGTAGACCTCCTCATCCCTACACAACCTCTTCTTCTTGACATTAGTTACAACGCTGGTAATATCCATCCCATTTTAGATGAGGAAAAGCCATGAAATATGTCAAATAATCTAACCCGTCACAACCATATAACAACTTCCATCAATGCAACAATACTAATGAATTCTACTAGTAAATGTATGCATATGTTTTTAACGTAACTTTTTATATTATAAAATAAATGAAAGCCCAAAATCTTCACTAACTGGAGAAAATAACATGGCATGTCGAAAGATACACAAAATACTATTCATGCTAGTAACATAGAATACAATTAACATATATATATGAAAGTAATAGATATAAGAAAATCAACCACGTTAGTATTTTGAACTTGAAAGAAAAAGGAAGATTAATCCTAGAAGTATTATAATGTGGATATGGTAGTCTAGGAGATAACTTCTAGACAACGATTTCCTTTGTATCTCAAAGGTCCTTTTTTCTTGGTACTCTTTGTTTTCATGGAAAACGACTTATGAACAACCAAATCCTAGGAAAAATATGATTCATTGAAGGTTTTGGGTTTATGTTATTAGGATCTTGAAATCCTAGTTGAGAAAAAAATTGTACACTTCTAATGGTGAATTTTATAAGTGTGTATTAATTGTCAAATTTAACCAGTGATCAACCCCATGTCAAATTGATCAACCCCATGTCAAATTGAACAAATCTAAATCAGCTCAATGGGAAAAAATAACTTCTTGAAAATCTTAGGAATACATATGGTTGAAGTTAGGCCTCATAAAAGGCAAGAAAAATACATGCCATGAAGGAGAAGAAAAATTAGGGTTGAAAGTACCTAGATAAAACTACAAAACTTGATGCTTTTCAACATAGAAAGATAAACCTTACTGATAACTAATATCATATGGTGTATGAATTATGTTTGGCCATAGAGAGAATTTGCAAAAAGCATATGGATACGAAAATACAAGTAAATGAAAAATAAATAGAGGAGTAAATACACGTGGAACATTTTGGGGAATATAAATTAGGGCATAGTTTCTAATAGATAGCCTAATCTATTTACCCAAGTCTTTAGAGAAATAGAATTTAACACAATGCATCTTGGTTTATTTTCTTGATATGAGAATAACGCGTCATACTTCCATGCACAATATCCTTGATTATACCCACCTATGAATACAAATTCAAATGATGGATATAGGAACTCATATAATCCTCCATATGCTCCGAGTGACAATTATTTGTTATGCAACAAGAATGGGACTTGTGGTTTCTACATCTTATAACAAATTTCTAGTATGGGACCAAAATCTAAGGGAGTAAGAGTGCTAGTATCTCCATGAAAATGGAAGTTAAATAAAGATTTTTTTCAAATTACTTGAGCATAAGATAAATAATATATAGAATGAGTTGTAAGAAGACTGCTCATGGAATTGAAGGGAAATCCTTTTTTATTGTTTTTATAGTCTTTTGTTGCATCAAAAAATAAGTAGATGGCATCGCAGTTGATAAAGAGCAAAGTTTCACAATGCATTATCGAGTCTTAACAATATTTTTTCCTAGTTTATGTAAGTGGCCTAATGCATTCTGATGGATATTGGATTGATTAGATACCTATTGTCAAGATTGAAATGGAATTCATGTGGAGGGATGTTGAGTTTGATGGCAAATTATATTATATACACTTCCATAAAAGTCATCTCTAAGGAATTACTATTATTTTTATCATATGAGGTTAATATCCTTATTTCGTTGATCCATAGCTCGAAACATCTTCGAATGTCAACTTATAAAATATGACTCTTGAATAATGAGGGAGGGATCTTAACATGAGAAATATCTTGTGGGGAGGAAACAATAACAAATATTTAAAGGTAAGCCTCTCTGGAACTAAAATTTTCAATTGAGCTATATCCAATCTTTCATTTTAGTTCTTTATAGTTTGGTAATTGCAGTTTACTCAAATTTCTAAGGAAGTATGTCATGTATGCCAACGTTTGGTGACTAAGTGACTTGTGTAGTGCAATTACCATTAGGGAGAACAACTAGTAGGGTGGTATTCTCTTTGTCAAACAAGTGGAAGCATGTATAAGGTCATACAATCACCATTCGGTTCAAGACCTTTTGGATCGATGTACCCTATTTACAATAATTTGAAAATGAATCTTACCTTAATAATAATCCAAGGATTCATAATGGCTTTTGCTACATGACCAAAGTGGATTACATATCACTTCATTTCATAGTGAGTCCACATCAACCACCAACATAGGATATGAGACAATATGTATAGATCTGATAGTTGTTTGTATCTGTATATAATTAATTGGTACTGAGTAATATTTGTGTTGATTCCAAAATAGTATGATTTCCCCTCATTAACCATGTCGAAATCCAATGAAGAGTTTTGACACCATTTCATGAGATACATCCATTAACAAAAGGCTCATCATTAACGTAGTTGTTATTTATGTTTTTTATTTACTTAAAGGATTAATGACTTTGATATGAGATAGTTACTATATGATTTGAAGCATTGGAAATCATCACCAGGGGTAAAGTGTTAGTTTTTCAACATTTAAGCTAGCATTATGTTAATATATTTTCACTGAGAGAATAACAAGCACAGCAATAACATAAGCACATCACATGAGACAAGAGACACAAAGAGTTTTGATCGGGGAAACCATAAATGGAGAAAACCCTGCAACTTCCTCTAAGATAGTATCACCACAAGATGTGAAACCCAAAACAGTAAGATGACCTCCCAACACAGCAATAGCTTTCTGTCTTCTGTCAAGCCAAAGTATTTCCTTCTCCAAAGGTGCGCCACACTTGAGAGAGCAAGTGATGTATATCACAAGTGATAAATAGAGAGACTCTCACTCTCTATTTATATTCATCCGTTCACTTGAGTTGTCATTTCACACGTAGGCTCAACCTAATAATTACTACTCGAGCCTACACCTTAATTAGTGTATAATAACTCAAGTGCCCCAAAACTATGGGGACTTACCTAATGACTTGATATGACTTATTTACATTATTAATCCTCCCGATCAGAACATCGGGGTAAGACAACATGACTCAAATGCATAATAGAAACATCCTGGAATAAACATCGGGTTACAATACATGAAATACATAGAAGAATACATTCTGAAGTTACATATACATCAACACTCCCTCTTAACTAGGAAGGTATTCTTTCGACACAATTTTCAGCACTGGTCTTCTTCTCTGTATCAACTGGATCATCTCGTCTTCAAGTCATCTTCATCTTCAAGTCATCTAGATCTGGATCATCTCTCGATCTGGATCATCATAGTACATCATTACTGGATCTGGATCATCACTCGATCTGGATCATCATCACTGGACTGGATCCGTATCATCACTCGATCTGGATCACTACTGCTGGATCTGGATCATCACTCGATCTGGATCTCTTGGAGTCATCATAACTGGATCTGGATCATAGCTCGATCTGGATCTCCACTGGTCATCATCATGTGTGTATTATCTCGTCATAGGAAGTTCTACAGAGCCAACCCTTTTTCATGCTGGTTGTAGGCCTACTCTCATGTAGGTCTTCACCCAGCACTTACATCTGACCTACTCGTCAGAAAGGCATGCCCAGCACTCACATCTGATCATGTAGTAAACTACAGTCACATCAGAAAGGCCCAGCACTCACATTCACCAGCATGGTAGGCACAATCAACTACCATCTGTGAAATGGCTCTGCACTTATATCTGACCTACTCGTCAGAAAGGCACAGTACTCACATCCATCCAGGATGGATCACATCTTCTCACAATGATGGGAGATTTCTACACTTCCATCCATGCTAGAACCACATCCGCTCACAATGATGGAAGATTTTCTCACTTTCATCCAGGCTGGAACCATATCCGCTCACAATGATGAAAGAATCTCATCCAGGCTGGATCACATCCGCTCACAATGATGAGATATTTGTGCACTCACATCTGACCTGGTAGGAACTGAATCCTACACCCTCGTCAGAATGGCCCCCAGTCCCTGAATGAGCTACCTGGTAACTGACCAGGTGCCTCCACTCTCCCTGAGAGTGGCAGTTTCCCTTACATCTATCCTACTCGACAGAATGGCCAGAACTCACATCTGTCATGGGAGGAACTTAATCCTTTAGCCATGACCAGAATGGCTCAGCCCTTACATCTGACCTGCTTGTCAGAATGGCTCTCTCAGTCCCTGACTGAGTGTTCCTGGTAACTGACCAGGTGCCTCCATTCCTCGAATGGCAGTTAGTACTCATATCTGACATGGAAGGAACTAA
>LPNX010833205.1:1602142-1634665 GCA_001517045.1 Pseudotsuga menziesii | reverse complement strand
CCTGCCCAATCTGAATCAACATAACCCTCCAGGTTAATCTTCTGATTCGCATCATACTTGAGCCCATAATAAACTGTACCCCTGCATGCTTTGCAACCATCAAGTGAACATGTCTCAATGTGTTCACAGCAAAGCAAAAATCTGGTCTCAGGTACATCAAGGACCCAATCATATGACGATACACTGTAGCATCAACTGACTCTGACGAAGCATCACTCAATAGCTTCAGGTTCGATGCCATAGGTGTGGTCATGCAGTCCATCATCCTGAATCTCTTCAGGATCTCTACTGCATACTTCCCTTGTCCAAGGAAGATCCCATCTATACTCTGCCACACCTCCATGTCTAGAACAATAGTGCGTCGACACATAACAGGAGCATCACTGGTCTTCCACCTTCAACCTTGGTTCAAAGGTTGGAATCCGCTTTACTCTCAGTAAAGCCTAGAATCATCAGTAATCTGCCCATCCTGTCATACCATGTCGAACCTTAGGATCTTTTGTAGTCACTCCCTCTAAAGCGAAGCATCATACTCCCTCTGTCTTTCATACTCTATACACTGAAACATTCTGTACCGAAGTGACAAGTAGTTTCCTATGCTACTAATATTCTATGTGACCATCTAGTGTATAGACTTGCATCTTCAACCTTGTAGTAAAGGTTAAGATCTTCATCAAGCTCATCATGTATGTATTTAAACTCTTACTAGCTACAAATGTCTCTTCGTAGTCTAGGCCTTCCTTTCATGAGAAGCCTCATGCTATGAATCTTGCTCTGTATCCCACGATGTTTCCATCTACTGCATGATGGAACTATGAACTTCTCTTCAAGTCTCGATACTGCGCCCTAACATCATTCTTCTTGAATTGGTCTTCCCTTTCTTCTTGGTGGCTGGAAGGTTCTGCATCAATGATGTCACTGCACTTGTCATATTATTCTTCATTTTGAAATGTCGTCACTTGCTCTTTGGAACAAGTCTTCATTCTTCTTTTCTTGTAGGTGATTATGTATGCGGTCTTTCCTACAATTCAAATGAAATTTTATGGTTAGAAACATTTCATAAGGAATATTTATACTGGCAAACACTTATGCATAAATATATGATCATGCAACTACTTTAGCCAATACAACATTCATTCATATCTCATTGAATATTTCTAGATGCCTTCCATCTCTACCAGGACAACATTGAGATTGTGCACTAATCCAATATGTCAGCAAAGAGGTTTCATTCTAGATAAGTAGCAATGGAGAATTTGTATAGCACCATGAGCTACTTACCCATCACATGCATATTAGTAGTATACTGTCGTTAATGCAAACATCCTATCATGCATAATACAATAACTAAATATAAACAAATGCATAACAAAACAATATCATGAAATGACAATTGAATACTTATCTTTATTTGTTTCATGGGTATACTCATTCTTGAGCCTTCAGCTTCATTGTCTTCTTCATTCATGATAGCATAATTTCTTATCCAAATGCTAGGATGGATAAGAAGTTCTTCAAGAGTTGACTTCTTCATATTCCTCATTGCTTGAGGTATCTTCTTTGAGAGCTTGATCTTCATTTGATTCCATCTTCTCTTCTCTTCTTATGAGTCGAGCTTCTTCTTCTTCCTAGAGTCTGCTGAAAGTAATCACTGGAACACATTCCTTGAATGAATGAATTCCACAATCCTGGGAGGCCATTCAAGGTGGCCATCATCACTTCTGCATTCTTCACTTTTTCTTTTACCGCTTCAAGTTGTTCTTTGATTTGAGAGACTCTTATGACTGCATGGTCTCTGCATTCTAGATCTTCACATTCTTCAACTGGTTTCTTTAGGTCATATTCTGATTTTTGTTCTTCCCTTCAAATAGCTTGAAATTCTGGAAGACCTTCAATAGCTTTGCTTGCAATAGGTAGTGCTCTGTAATGCACATGTGCAAGCCTTCTATGCCAAAGCTCATTTGGCTCTACTATGTCATGGATCAAGGCTTTTTCTGGATGGTCCTTCAATTTGTACAAGCCTCCTTCTTGTTCTCCAATCACTACTGCATCATCGATAGTCTTTCCTTTTGGCCACATGATGGCTTGAACATCTATGAATGCAACCCGCATTCCTTTTGCATCAATGCTAAAATGGAGAGAAGGTTCTTCTTGAGTCCTGAAGCAAACAATACTTCTTTCATTGTTAGAGATTTACCAGAGTCTAGCTTGTATGAAGATTCCCCACTACCTTTTATTGGATATTGGTAGTCATCTCCTAGTTTCACCTTGTGAGGTGATTCATGTTCTGACAATCTTACAAAGGATTCCCTGAATCCCGTCATATGTTTGGAAGCCCCACTGTTTATAAGCCAATCATCACTTCCATGAGTAATGTTACCTATGAGAGCTGATATTAGAACATATTCATCCTCGCTTGAAGAATATTCACTTTCATATCTGGATCTCTTTCTGGATGGTTCATCATCCTCTGCAGCATGAGCATGATGTCTTCTTTGGCCTCGTCTCCCTCTGAAACTGGAACCTCTATACTCATGTAAGTGTCCAATCCATTTTATTCAAAGGGATAAAATACTTCTATGCTTGGAATTTGTCAACTTCCCCAAGCTTGTCACCAAGCTGATGTAATATATCATATTGAAATGAGAACCTCCAATGTAAATAGCAAAGGATTAGATCTTACTGATTTGAGGTGTCCGTCCTTGTCCCAGAGTTTGCTGATCTAGGGTTTGTCACAGAAACCCTAATTTTCAAAACTTGGAATCTTTCAGATCTGATTGGACAAATAGATAGGTCTCTTCAAATGGAGCTGTCCAATGTACTCCTTTTCTAAAAACAGTGGAGGGAAGCTCCCGGAACAGGAAGCCCTAATTTTCCAATTTCTTCTGCAGAAATGCCTGTTATTGTTTCTGTGATATCTCCGAAATTCATGGTCCTATGTGTCTGAAATTTATCAATAAGGTAACCTCGCATGTCCCTGATCCAACACTGCAAGTTTCATAAGAATTGGTTTCACCATTTGGGATTTATGATCTTTTTACCAAGGTGACCTGTTACAGGACTGTTCAGAACAGCGAAGTTGTACGGCATGCCACATGTCACTGGTTCATCTTCTGAGTCTGATATTCGGACCACCAAAATTAAAGTTCGTGAACTTTCTGGAACATCTTCAGGAATTCCATTTGGACCTCTGTAGCTCAAGATATTGCAGATCTCCCCAGATGTCCTGTTTAGGAATGAATTCTAGAAGAGGCCGGAACCCTAACTTGGAGAGATCATATCTCCTGGAATACAAAGAATCCGAGTCGGATTTTTGGACACAGGATTCAGCATGATTTTATATTTGGACCCTACAATTTTCAGATCCTGACACTTTTCCAATCTCAGAATACATCGACTGTACCAAAACTTAGCAGTTTTAGTGTTTAGGGTTTCTCGTAGCTCAGGGTCAAACTAGGGTTTGACTTTCCTAGAGTTTCACCCAACGAAATTTCTTGATCCAGGTCTCTAAACTTCGGTTTTGATGAGGAGAACAATCCTATGCTGGTCTCACTCAAAAATTCCTCTTCTGTAGAAAGCCCTAATTTCCACATCGAAACTGAAAATGCTTGAAATTGAATTCCACATCGACAGAAAGATGCACCCTTCAATGGAGAGTCATCTTAGCATACTTTGGCTGAAAATCTGTGGAGGAAGATCACAAAATAGGAAGCCCTAGTTCCTATAGCTGCACAAGTCTTCTTCTCAGGTTATCTCTGATACCATGTTAGTTTTTCAACATTTAAGCTGGCATTATGTTAAGATCTTTTCACTGAGAGAATAACAAGCACAACAATAACATAAGCACATCACATGAGACAAGAGACACAAAGAGTTTTGATCGGGGAAACCATAAATGGAGAAAACCCCGCAACTTCCTCTAAGATAGTATCACCACAAGATTTGAAACCCAAAACAGTAAGATGACCTCCCAACACAGCAATAGCCTTCTGTCTTCTGTCAAGCCAAAGTATTTCCTTCTCCAAAGGTGCGCCACACTTGGGAGAGCAAGTGATGTATATCACAAGTGATAAATAGAGAGACTCTCACTCTCTATTTATATTCATCCGTTCACTTGAGTTTCCATTTCACACGTAGGCTCAACCTAATAATTACTACTCGAGCCTACACCTTAATTAGTGTATAATAACTCAAGTGCCCCGAAACTACGGGGACTTACCTAATGACTTGATATGACTTATTTACATTATTAATCCTTCCGATCGGAACATCGGGGTAAGACAACATGACTCAAATGCATAATAGAAACATCCCGGAATAAACATTGGGTTACAATACATGAAATACATAGAATAATACATTCCGAAGTTACATATACATCAACATAAAGTTACAAATTTTAAATTCCTTTCACAATATTTGTTTCCAAAGAAAAATATATATATATATATATTTGATATTTATAAGTGAGAAATCCAAATATACAGTATTCCCCTTTTTGAGCTCAATGTTTGATCCTCTAGTAGTTGTTGGTGTTGATTCCACTAACCCATGCTCAATTTTCCCTTCCCATCCAAAAAAACCCAAGGCACCGGACCGACAAAGTATAAATCTATCGGCAACACCTACGACACAAGTGAGGTCTCACCCGAGATACTTACGAGGACTACAAGAACTAGGATTATGTAGTTATAGAATGGGATTTATTCATGGTAGCATTAAACAAACCGATCAACCGAAGAAGATAGTTGGAAAATGGTAGACACATATACAACATATAAATAACACAGTTCTAAATCATGTCTAACATATTTATTATCAACATTCCATAGTATTATATCAATATTAGTTGCGACAAACACATAAATATTCATACACAATAGAAACATGCATCATAGACACATATATTTAACATGGAAACCCATATGGGAAAAACCACAAAAGCGCTCTTCATATGGCATGAGTAGTGTTTAGAATGCTTTTGGTCTGCACACATAGACTGCGGACATCTCTCCATATCTTCTTACAATGGATGAGTTTCTTCTATAATTCTCATGCTCTCATGTCTATCTCTTTCCTTGTTTCTCCTTTTCCGTCATGGCCTTGCTCACCTTGCAACCAGATTCTTTAAAATTTTGATCAATACTCTTGTACACTTTCCTAGGACCAACAAGACCCAACACTCACGTGTGGCTCATCTTGATCCACTTCATCCAGAAATATCTTTCACATTGAGTTTTTTATGAAACTCGTGACTGATTTCCATCACTTCTTTGCCCTATCATTGAACGATGTCTTTGACTTTATCAATTTTTCCCACAAGTTTGGAACTGATATGTTATGAAGTTTCAAATTATGTCACCCATATCACCTATTGCACCTACTCAAATACTGGGTGGATGTTCCATATAACTTGTTATGCTTCAGCCTAGAGATCTGTGACGCGTTCAGTTTGGCATTGTTGTTATGTTCACAGGTTGGAGACCTGTTGGTGTAAGGTTTTCAAGTCGACAGCCTTGCTCATTTTTCTCGATCGACAAAAAATTCTTCAATGTATTTCTCAACCCGCTCATATTTACCTCCGTAGTATGAAGCTGCTATGTTACTTGATTCATTTTTTCATCATCCATCAAGGATTCCCATGAATGAGAAACCTACGCATATGCCTTGGCACAAAGTTATTCAACCTCCTGAATCTTCTGTACATTCTCACTTACTTCCTTCTGTCGCTCTTCCAATACTTCAAGCGGTGTACTAGGAATAAACTTTAATTATAACTCGTTAATATGTTGGTGAAAGTCAGTCGCTACTTCCCCAATCCAAATAACTTGATATTTGGGGAGCATTTTAGATGTAACTCCCACCTCTATAAATTTGTGGCATGACAACTTGCTCTAGTTTTTGCATGTCCTGCTGACATCTCTATGTTTTCTACTCTATCTCCTGCACTTTTGTCTGGAGAGACGTGACGGTATTCTACGAATGTTTCAGTTTTTCAACTACCACATGCTCTCTCGCCTTTATTTCATCTACTGCAACCTACTAAATGTTGTGTAGTAAAAACATAGGGATCATGGAAAGGTATAAAGTTACGTGACCAATGTACTTGATCATGTTGTTATGTTTCAGTGTGCCCAAATCAAATTCCTTAGGAAACACTTGAACCTTTCTATGCTATCGTGGTAAGGGTACTTCGACTAGGTGATCCTCACAAGGACCAACATCTTGTGAATGGGTCCCAACTGACTGCTACTATGACTTCTTTTACTGTGACACAGAGAGTCTATAGTAAATCATTTATGCCTCCCACCAAGTTTTTATTCCATTCATCGATTTTCTCATGAGTTTCATTAGAAACTTCCGCCATCCGATCAACAATCAGATTATAGTTTTCATTTGTAATAACACCACATCCAGAGGTTTTATCAGCCTTTCATTTCTTGTTAATTTTCTTGTATTTTTCATATCTTTTTATCGTGTCGTCCAGTTCAGAATCCGTAGGAGTCGCATGGTATTCTTACTTTCTTTCATAGGGGGAACTAGGTGGGATTTATTCTTCATGTTGATCTCCTCCTTGAGATCTCAATGTTTGTCCTGTCGCAATTCAATTTCAACAGATATTTGGTCATCTACTAGAGGTTGTCTTCATTCTTCAAGCCAGTCCTGAGTGATCATCTCAATGTCTTCCTCTAACAATCGAAACTAAGTGATAAACCAATGATTCTCAGGGTATTTTCGTGGTTGAAAATATATGTGGTGAGCCATGGGATAAAATATTATGGCATTCTGGTATCGTTGGACAGTCTTGGAAGCAATCCATGATCGTTTCCCAATGTGATGCCTCAGTGCATCAGCATGTAAATAAAACTAGATATTATTCTAGTTTGCCGATGCATATTGTTCTTCTCATACCACAGGTTATGGTAGCATTCCCCCCAACATGGAACAAGCACGTACATCCCTAGGTAGTTTGGTAGCTCATCCCACACGATAAAAAATATCAAAATTAGCAGCCATAAATAAGTAAAGGTATTACCTTTCTCTTAGGTGTCGATGGCATGGGATAATAGGTTGTTCAACATATAGGTAGACCAATTCTTATGCATGCCCACAACAAATTAATATGCTACAACAATGGTACCAACATTGCACTGGTTTGGTCACATCTTTCTGAGTAGTTTGTTGGAGAGAACTTTTACTGTGAACCGAATACATGTTTCATTGATAGAGGAAATAGAGAAGCCCCTCTTATCTCTTGCAAGAATATATTTTTCCTTCATCTGGCTAACTAGGACTAGATCCTACTCCTTTCCTGCAAAGAGCAGCATTGGGTCGACCACTGCAATAGGAAGCCCAGTGATTGAATAAATTATGTCAAAATACACCAAAATGTGGTGATCCAGCTAGAGGAAACCTCCATGGAAGCAAACTAACAATTGTTTTACACACATATTGACTTCCTCCATGTGGCCAAAATGGGGTATGTGCATCAGCGACAAAATAGCTGAATTTTCCAGTCCTCGAGCCCACTCCATAAGAATGAGTTGAATAGACCCTCTTTCAACCACTTGCATAGAGGTCATGTACCACAACATGTTCAGTTTAGGAAAATTTCATAAATTGTGATCCGTGAATCCAAGCTTATTTATATTTCACAAAATGACTGTTGTAACATGGGCTCCTTTCGGGATGGCTGGATTGACAAGCATATACTTAGAATTATTGCGAATGACTACATTAGGAGCGCCATATTTTCTTGGGGGAATGTATTTTGGTAACATTGTCACTGACCCAAATCCTAATTCTTCAGCATTGTGGGTAGCTCTAAATCGCTGCTCAGGAAATAATCTGCGGCCAGTTGTTCACTTTCTTCTTGGTGGATTGACAAGCACAGATTGCAAAATAACTTCTAGAGCTTCTTCAACATTATTCATGGTAGGGGGACCTCCATACCTGATCCTTGAATGGTGTTGGTAATTGACACAATGATTTCCATGAAAAAAATGTCTTTTGACTTCAAAGAGTTTGCAGACAGATAGCTCGGCTCAACAAACTTCACAGTGTGATACAATTAATCAACATGCTTATGTTCTAAGATAAAATAGGTTTCTGCATGCAATAAATCTTTCACTCACGTGGGTATGCAATAAATGAAAAAGGTGGCGGATAATTCTGTCACATGGGGCAATCTTCTCCATCATTTTGATAAACTACCATTATAGACATCACTTCACTAACCATAAAAGCAAGTATTTATTAGGAATTAATGGCAGATGTGACCAAAAAGCATGTCGTCAAAATCTCCCACTACCTCAACTTAACTCCACTCCAACTTTAATTTACGACTGAATTTTATCTTACGACACACTTTTATCTTGTGCCAAACGGATAGTCTTTGACAATAGTTTTGACATGCGACAGACGAATAGTCTGCGATAGAATTTAAACTTGNTATATTAGGACAATATCATTTTAGTTGAGCGAAGTATCACTATCCTAATAAGGTTTCAGTCAAATTCCATTCACCAACCCGTCGAAGGGCGTACCATCTAATTTTTGTAACCGAACCTCACCACCATAAGTGATACGAATGACAACATATGGTCCGAACTAGTGTGTTTGGAGCTTTCCAGGATGTTTCAAAAACTTACTGTCATATAGGAGGATGAAATCACCTATCTAAAATTGTTTGAACTTGATATGGTATTCATGCCAAGCCTTTGTCTCTCTTTCTCGACACGCCGATGATAACTTATGATGAATAAATATTCCTCCAACTATACCAGCTAAGACAATATTTATTCTACTATGCCAACATATGTCATCTCAATAATCACAGTTATTCTGACACTGCGTACAATATATTATAGTGGCATGACGACCTCTTTTCCATAAAACAGTCTAAATGGGGTGTATCCTATCATATTTTTGCATGTTGTGTGTTAATCCCATTAGACTGCATGTATATTTTGATCCCAAACATCCCTCTGAACATTGAAGATCTTAGTCAGTGCATTCTCTAATATTTTATTAAACGCTTCGAAAGCGTTATTTTCTTGTGGGTGATATGGAATTTTTTTTCGGTGTTGGATCTGAAATTCTCAATCAATTGATTCACAAAATGTGTACCTTGGTCACTTATCAAAAATTTTGGGCATCCAAACCTGCTCATGACATGGTCGAATAGAAATATTGTTGCAGTCGCAACAGTACAATATATGACTTGTGTTACTTCTTCCCACCTAGTTAAGTACTCTATCATAGAGATTATATATTGTGCATTCATCTATTTTCCTAGTGGGTTAATGGGACACACGAATTTAACAACCCATTTATCAAATTCCTACAAATTTACTTGTGGTACCAGCAGAATTTCATATCATCATGACGGTTTCCCAGTTCGTTGACAACTATCACATTTGCAACAACATTCTCTAGCGTCTGGATGAAGTGTAGGCCACCATAATCCTGCCTATAAAATCATGTGCACTGTTTCTTTTCCTCCATAGTGGCCTCTTGTGACACCATCATGTACTTCATTCAACACCATTGGTCACTCATGTTCCAAGACATAGTGACAAAGTATTTCATCTGGTCCCATCTTATATAACTGCCCCACGATCATCTGGAAGTCTGCAAATTTTACAACTAGTTGCTTCTTTTGTGTTATATTGAATCCTTCTTGTAGTCAAGAGATGTACAGTATCTATGTAGTGATCATCAATCATTTTGAATGCAAACAATTGTGCATCTAGAAGACTATCATAGAGACTAGTAGGCGCTTCTCCATTTTCTAACTTCGACAGATGGTCAGGTTGTCCATTCAATCAGCTTGGCTTGATAATTTTTTCAAAATCAAACTCTTGAAATAGTAGTATCCATCAACATATATTCCCCCCCAATACTGGCTTATTGACCAAATATTTTAATGCTGAATGGTTTGTAAGCATCCTGAAATGACCGCCCAGCAAGTAATGTTGAAATTTCTAGAGAGCATATACAATAGAAATTCCCTCCCTCTCAGTAGTGGTATAGGTCCTTTATGTCGTCGAAAATTTTTACTAGAAAATGCAATGGGGTAATCAAGAGAACCCTCACCTGGTTGTGTAACTTCTATGCTGAGCGCGATAGATGACATGTCAACATGTACATGAAATTATTTTTGCCAGTCTGGAAATACCAATATAGGAGTTGATACCATCTTGTCTTTGAGGATATCCAGACTCTTTTGACGCTACTCATTCATTGGAATTTAACATCTCTCTTTAAAAAAAATTCCTTTGGAGCGGTAACCTTGGATAAATTTTCTGTAATACCTTGTATGTACCAAGGTAGTTCTCAACTGTTTAACTGATGTGGGTGGGGGTGAGTCAACAATAATTTCAATTTTGGAAGGGTCCATCAATATTATGTCGCGAGAGACCACATGACCCAGCAAAATAACAAAAGGAGCACAGAAAATACACTTCTTCAAATTAAGAAAAATATGGAACTGTATACACCGGTCCAACATCATACTAATATTCTCAATATGATATTTAACTAGCCCATAGAGCATCCAATCATCAAAGTATACTTCAATAAATTTACAAATAAAATATTTAAAAGCTGCTACCACTATTACAGAAAAAATAGCAAGGGCATTCTTAAGTCCGAAAGGAATTACCGTATATTGGAAGCATCCCCAGTATGTCGCGAAGCCTATATTCTACTGATATTCTTTTGCAATCCTTATTTGATGGTGCCCAGAGAATCCATCAGTAAACGAGTACACTTCTTTCCCTCCTACGCTCTCTAAGACTTAATATGTGAACGGGGTAGGGAATGGATCAAGTAGGTAAGCATAGTTCAGCTTTCGCATATCGACACAAATATGGACTTCACCAATTTTCATGTATTGAAAAACCATAGGGCTAATCCATTTTGATTCTTCGATGGGTTCTATATTGTTTGTGTCTAGCATTTTGTCTAACTTTGTCTTGACCTTCTCCTTATATATCGGATTTAGTCTATACGGTCCTTGCTTGATAGGTTTTGCATCAGGATTTAGGGGAATCTTCATTTCTCCTATATCACCAATAATCCCATTCATTTCTAAGAAATTAGTAGGGAATATATCATGTAATTCATGCAATAAATTTGTAATCTTCCCTACTATCTCATCATCCCAATAATCCCCAATATTGGCAAATTTTGGGTTCTCTAGAGAACCGATATTCACCTTCTTTGTTTTGAGAGGCTTCATAATTATCATTTGATAATCTTGAACCTTCCACTACTCGACTACCCTTAGATTCAGTAATAGGTATATCACGTGGATCATCATCTTCAGGCTCGACAATTATGTTATAGCATTCCATGCAACTCTAAATTCTCTCACTGATATCAGGAAAACTTGACATCAAAACAGGGATGTCTTCAATAATATTGGTTCTAATAACTTGCAGAGTAACATCAATCATCATACTATCATCATCAAAGCTAAACTTCTGTGTGAAACTAGTAGGTAGGGCTTCCCATTCTACAGTTTCTCATTGCAACTAAATCGACGTATACCAATTTCTTGGTATCATGTACAAAGTATTTATGAATTGATGAACCCATTCATGCTACAATGATGTCTTCCATGTCACCCGACAATATTCAATGTGGTCAACATGATTCGTCAATCTCATTTATTTATGGCCAGTATAAGGCATATTTTTGCTAAATATGATTTCTAGCAGTCGTTGATATTGGGAATATTCTGCAGTAGGTTGCTTATGAGCATCCCACCACCTGGTGCGTGTAGCATTCAATGCAACATCCAATGATAACAAGCATTGAGATTCCAATATTTCATCTTCAAACTCTATAACAAAATGTATATAAGTTAGGTACCTTCATACGTAGTTAGATCACATACCTCAGTACCTACCTGTTGTAGATATTTCGTGATTCTTACACACTTCCGCATTGATACTTCATGTAGTCGATTATTCCAATTCCCCAAAGCTCCTCTTGAGTATGATGAACATGAACTAATACTTCTCCAACTTAATTTATCATCATCTATAGTGTTGGAGTAGTCTTCCATTGTAGAGGAAATATTATAAACAGTATCTAGATATCCTTCTTCTCCTTCATTTTTTACTTGCTCGACATATCTTGTTGAATTTGTGATTGTCATTAGACCAAAACCTGCAGGTATTAATCTCTACCACAATTTCTAGAGTTACGATCTTGGGAGGAATTTAGTCCATGTCACGAAACTCATGGGGAGCGTTGAACCCAATGTCCAACAATCCCCCTCCCCCCCCACAGCGCGATACGGGTGAGTTTCGAACCCTTGACTTGTTGCTCTAATACCAATCGTTGAACTTATGATTGTCGTTAAACCAAAAACTGCAGGTATTAATCTCTGCCACAATCGCTAGAGTTGGGATCTTGGGAGGTAGTTATTCCATGTCACGAAACTCATGGGAAGCACTAAACCCAATGTCCAACATATCTTTGTCCTTCCATAGGATCAATTGGGACGACCACCTATAGTTTTGTATCTTCAAATGATAATATTACCTTTTTGAAATTTATGACTGTCTAATTGTTGATATCCCAGTCGATCCCCAGAAGTGTGGGATATGGATTAGTATCATCCATAATATCTATGACTTCAAAACCTATGTAGGTCTGTAGTCCTTCCACCTTGACATGAACCTATGACAGTCGACCAATAGGAAAGACCTTCAACTGGTTGGTTAAACGCAACTGAACAGGAGACCATACTAGTATCGACGTTCCCATGCTTTCCAATGTGTTTCTTGTTACAATATTAACATATGATCCCAAATCTAGTATGATAAAATCCATATCATAGTCACCAATATGAGCATTCATTCGTAAGTCTCGACCAGTTTTCAGCCTTTTACCAATATGGTTAACTTTTTTTCTCTACTTGCATACTTAGTTGAGGTTCTTCTGTTAGAGTCGATAGTTTTACCAAAGCATCCTTATCTTCTATAAGCACTAAACAACTCTTAAATATATTAGTCAATTTTATTACCTTCTCTATCGGCTTTCTTTGGAATGAGTGATCAAAACTTATGAGCATTTCCAGGATCAGTCCATCATCCAATACGGGGACATTAGTATATGTCGATGCATGATTTATGTCGATGAACTCATAATGTGCATTAAAGAAGACCCCATTTTCCTTCTAAACATCAAACGACACTTTTTTTGTCATCGATTGAACTCTCAAATTTGCACATGGGGCTCCTTGATCTCCTACAGTCGCAACACCTCCTCTTGTTACAAAAAAAATAGTAAGTTCTCGAGGTTTGGCAAAAATATTTTGAATATTTTGGTTGGCATTTGGAAGTTGGTTATGGTTTCTCGTGACTCTGGCCAAACATTTAGCAATCAGTTGTGGGCACTCTTCGAAATTGCGGTCTGATGCTTTACAATATGAACATGTCAATGTAAGATTAGTGCACTCTCTAGAAAAATGTCCCGATTGTCCACAATTATAACAAATAATGTGTCCCCTCCCATGACCAAATCCTCCTCCTTGTCCTTTTCCTCTAAAAGGAATGCCCCACACTTGGTTGAGGGTACTTCACATGAGATCACTTGGCTTTCATATGTTCAACATTTTTCATCAAATATGTTTCAGTCGTTTTCTCCTATAGCAACTAGTATGCTCGGTATTCTTTCTTGTCATGACCCACAGATCGACAAAATTTCCAATATAATCTAGAAGGTTCCCTTACTATCTTATGTAGATACAAACATTCCTTCGATCGATGACCTCTCGTCTGGAAAATTTGACACCACCACATTCCTTGTGAATTTATTGGGTTTGGCGCTCTTGATACAAGATAATTCAAGAAAGTTGGACATGAATATTTATGATGGCCTTCATTTCTGCATCTTGTACACCATACTTCCTCTTAAATTTATTTTCCTTTTTTTTATCTCATATTTGCAACGTTAGATTGGATAGTTGTGACTGGATTTGCATCATTCCCGCACCAGTTTCTCCAACCGATGAAGCTTCCAATTTCATAGCAAGCTTAAGAGCTTCGTTGTGGGATACAATCTTCTACTGCATCAAGAGAACACATATATGTGGTAGCATTGTGTAAATAAACCATTCTTTATGTTGTACATCGGACATCTGGAAACTCACCTTAGCCATCAGAGTTTTAAACCTTTGGTCGAAGTCCCAGACAGACTCAGTCAACAATTGCTTTTTTTCTTTTAAATCTATGATACATTGCGAATCAGACTTGGGTTTATTGAGTTAATCTATCAACCCTGTCCGTATATAATATAATGACTTCTGAGGGATTGCTGTGGGAACCAAAGAAAATTCCATCTACCAATCAAGGGTGTGACCTCTAAAGGTTGTGATCATATGGGATCTTTTCATAGCTTCTTCCTGGACCTATCGCATTGTCTAGACAGCTTCACATAAGATCCAATGTTGTTCAGGGTATTTCCACCCATTCCCATTGAATATAGGCAACTTTATATCATTCCCAAACATTCTCTATACTTGGGTTATTGTTGAATTTGAATTAAACGTTCCAGTAGTAGGAAATCCCTAACTACTATCTCGACTATTACTATTACTATGATTTGAAAAGTCACACTTCGACACACTTTTGGGTCGTACCTTAGATGTTGGATATGTACTCAAGGTTGTGGGTATGTCATAGTCCTGGCCTAGATCTAGCACTTCCTCTTCGTATTCAGAGATAAGCTAATATTCCTCCTTTTTGTCGCAATATGTTTCATCGAGATGCGGTACCAACTCGTACTCCCTTCTTTCGATGACACTACAACTTCCTCTTCTTATCACAGTCCTTCTTCTATTTGCTGACTGAAATCTCCACTCACTCCTTATGAGGCTACCCTCTTTCTAATTCTCATTGTCGACTAAGAACATCTCATAGTACTATGTCCATCTTGTCCAATCCTTTCTTGTGACATGACCCAGGTCCTCCACACATAATGGTTTACTCATTGGATTCCATCCTCATGATCCCTTTTTCACATACCAACATTTTTTTCCACGGTTTTAAACATTTCAGGTAGTGACCTTGAGGTTCTTAGAAGAACTCCCTTTCTATCTCACAATATGATTTATTGTGTTGACTGCAATCTCAATAATATATCCCTCCAAAATGCTATCAAACTAGAAGTCAATAGTCCTATAGATAGGATTACTAACTCTTTCCAATCGCTTGATTAGTTGAGGATTCCACTCTGTGGGTTCTCCACTTTGAAAAAATTTCCTTTGAGTTGCTAGCTTCACTAACTATTCATGTTGCATAATAGGAAATTCACTAAAGAAAAATTCATGAATATATGAGTAAATATACCTTTCTAACCATGTTGTGGAATTCAATCGCAATCCCTTACTTTCTTCTTATTAAAATCCTCTCTCTTTGTAGTATACCCAATATTGCATCTCTAGTTTCTTTGAGTACCAAAACATGCCCCCTTCACAATGATATTGGTCTTGTAAATAGAATCATTTGTTGGTGTTGAATCCATTAACCCAGGTACATTTTTCCTTTCTCTTTCAACAAAACCTAAGGCACCATCCCGACAGAGTATAACTTTGTTGGAAACACCTGCGACCCAAGTGAGGTCTTACCTGAGATACCTATGGGGGCTGCAAGAACTAGGATTCTGCAATTATAGAAGGGGATTTATTCATGGTAGCATTAAACATACTGATCAATCAAATAAGATAGATGGACAACCGTCGACAAATACACAGCATACAAAACACACAGTTCTAAATCATTCCTAACATAGTTATTATCAATATTCCATAATATTATATCAATAATAGTTGCGACAACTCATAAAGATTCATACACAATATAAACAAACATCATACACACATAGATTCAACATGGAAACCCATACGGGAAAAACCACAAAAACATTATCCATCTAGCATGAGTAGTGTTTCGAACGCTTTTGGTCTGCACACACAACCTGCATACATCTCTCATAATCTTCTTACAATGGATAAGTTTCTGATGCGTTTCTCATGCTTTCATGTCTATCTCTTTTCTTGTTTCTTGTCATTTTCCATCTTTGTCATCCTATGATGGCCTTCTTAGTGTCAGTCTTATTCTTAGTTATGTCATATATGTCACCTAATAGTTGTCTGGACACATATTATGGATCGACCCTATATACTTTTCACGACTCTTCTTCTAACCGTCGACTAGTTCTCTTAACTACCCCAAGAAATCCCTTTACATTTATAAAGTCTCCATAGGCACAGTTTACATTCATGCCCATTCCCAAAATATACTACTTTTCTAACTTAACTCATTGTTTACATTTAGTGCTTCCTCAAAAATAGGTCGAATTCCTGGATTTGAATTACTCTCTCTCCTTTTATGTCGCGTCCTTGCTCGCCTTGCGACTAGATTCTTCAAAATTCCGATCAATACTCTTATGCACTTTCCTAGAGCCAACAGTAACCTATGATTTTGAAAAATAAAATATTACTTATTATAGTTCTCCATAAAACTTTTAGTTTTTAGTTATTGGCTTAAAATGTTGATCTCATAAATATCTTGTACTTTTTTATCTTAAAAAAAAAGTAACCATATCTAGTTGTTACCTTTTTCCACATAAACATTTTGACTTAATACTTGAAAACATGTCAAGGTTATCCAAATAGATTAATTGTAACCATTTTTTAGGAGCTTATAGATCTTAACCAATCTTCATTTTAAAACTTTAAAACCATTTTTGTTTTCTGATTCAATGATGAAATATCCTTCTATGTACTCAAGTACAATTAGAGAAACCTCATGGAGGATCAAAGCTTATTTAGATAATGAATTCACTTGTGCACTGAGCTCACAATAGATATGAGTAAATGTGATGTACTTGAAGGTGGATTTTACATATTTCACTTGAGTAATGGAAGCAAGTCCTATGTTTCCAATTTCGCAGTAGAGATTCTCCCAATCTATCATAAGTATATAGTCTCCAAAGACTTGAAAGTGTTTGATTCCTTGCTCTTTTGCGCCTTTTAGTAACCCATTGTGTATATATTTCATCCTTGTTTTCTAAGCCCTGTCCAAAATCATATTTCATATAGAATTAATGATTAGTGTCAAAATAAGGATATCTCATATACCACAAAGACTGATATCACCCTGATAGTCCTCGTCGTAGATTCCCTAAGGTATCTCTTTATCAATAGTTGGCATGAGTAAGAATCTAGGAATTTTCTCTTTTTGGATATGCTTGCTTCCCTCCATAGTTAGTTTGATTCTATGAGTTGTTTGAATTATGGATAAAGACCTTTATTGAAAAATAATTTGATTCCTAGCCCACCATATTCCATGAAAAAAAATATAATGGAGAGCCTTGTATTCAGAAGTTGCCTTGTATGTTATCCAAGCTAAGAGACTGTTCACCAAATTACTCTTATCTCATCCTACTTAGACAAGAGCTACCTCCTTCCAAACAGATAACTCAAAATAAAAGGCCATGAACTAGTGATCTACAATATCTAAATCATTCTTGCAAAGTATGCATCTACTAGCATGTCTAGTTTCTTTTATGTCCATTATCCTAGGTTAACAGCTTCTTGGCTACTTATAACCATAAAGTAATCTTTATTTTTAAAGGACATGTTGATTTCTAGACCGCTCTCCCAAAATAGACTCTATATGAAGGAAGGCATTATTCAATGCTTGCAGCATAACCCAACTTGATAGTGTATATCCTTGTTCCACTATTCTTGGATCACTTGAGTTGATCGTATTATTCTAGAAGTTTAATAGCACTATGGTTAAGAATATCTACAAAATGTTTCAATTATTTAGCCAAATAACCTTGTAAGTTTACATCAAATTCCTATCACAATATATGTACATTATATACAACCCGCTCAAAAGAGTGGGAGAGGATAATGGAATTCTTATTCATTGTAGTGGATAGGTAACGAGGGAGAAGCAATGATGCAATGGAAAAAGAATAAATAAGAGTTTATAGCAATGGGATAAGGTTAGGAATATAGAATAGAGGTTAAAAAGAGTTGGTAGGGTCACTTAGTAATAATGTTTACTGTATATGTAGGAATAACCAAAACCAACTATAACTAAAAGGATCCAACATACTAGGTAACAAAGATAAAATGAAAGGTTCAACATATTCCATTTACCACCATCAAAGGATCCAACATTTTTAAAAAGAAACTTTAAATATATTATATTTTCAGACATACCAGTTTTCCATGAAAACCAACATTATTAATTGTTATATAAAGCTCCAAGCTCCAAATAGTTTACATGAAAGGAGTGCCAACAAGAAGTGGAAGCGGTCACAATGTCAGAAATAGTAAATGCTTCCTTCTCTAACAATTTGTTAGAGAAAACTGTGCCTTAAATACCTAGCCTCTACTACTTCAAAAGTTAGAATAAATTGAAATATAAATCAAAATCATAATAAATAGGCAAGCCTTCGACAATATTATCGCAAATGAGGAAATGGGTACACGTTGCAAAAATCAATATCATTCCTAAGTTGAACTATGGAAAAGTGAATAAATTTGAACGCTTTGAATAAAGAATAAATTATTAATAGTAAAAAACTCTAAAATTGATACAAATTTATTACCAAGAGTCTTAGTTCAAGATAGGCAAGGACTAATAACACGATACAGCATCCACCGGAAAAAACTTATCCAATATTGATGAGTTGTTTGATTGCATAAATATAACCCTAAAAGCATAATAAGTGGAGACTTTTGGTTCAATTCTACCATAAATGCATGAATCTCATGTTTCAATATTTAAGAATACTACAAAAATTACATTTCAAAAACATATAAGAATTGTGTTTTAAGACTCCTTGTTGTGACCAAACTATTTTATTGCTCTTTAAAAGCATGAAGATCCAATATCGTATAAAAAAAACTACATTGAACTTTAATATTTGTGTTAATATTAAGTCCAAAGCTAAAATGAACCTTATGCATGCGAAGGTATCCACTTAAAATTTAGGACACCTAAGGTTCTATCACCTAGAAATATTACAATAATAGCTTCCTTGATAAGTGATCTCTTATTATGGTTTACATACATATTTATGGTTGGTCTTGCTTGAAGCAAATGTACGAAAATAAACCTAGATGGATATAGAATTTTGGATTATAGCTCAGATGTTAGAGAGATGAATCTTCAAATGTTAAGCCTTATATTGAGTTATTACATTTTTGTTGTTATATCAGTGTTGTCCTTATTGGTCAGCTAGACCCTTTATTTGTAAGTGTACCTTTTATCTCCTACATAAACCAAGGATACCTAATTTTAGATATAACTTCATCTTGTTCATTTTTTATGTTGTAAAAGGAGGTTCCCTCTCAAATATGCTTATAATTAACTCTTTCTCTTTAGTTATCAAGGGATGTATTTACTACTTCTTTCTATTTTCAGGTTGTTTTGGGTATTTGTTGCATGGGATTTGGTATCGGACCATAAAATCCTTGGCTTAGCTCCTTCAAAACTAATCTTCTTGCCATTTTCACTATAGAATTTTTTTGGGATGTTTTAGACAACTAATTTTTTGGATACTTAGGAGACATACCTAACTACCTATGGTACATAATTCAGGTTTTGATTTGTTATACATGCAAAGTTACAATTTGTGAAAGTTGGAGTTTTTTACTAGTATCAAACACGTGTTATGGATAAAATTAGTATATATGAGGCTTGTAAGCTCCAAATTGAGTGCCATTAATATCATCAGAAAGAATACAACCCATAGTATTTATGTTGAAATTTTTAGAAACTTATATGAAACATAAGACACATGGCATGCCATACAAGTTCACTCTCTTGAAAGGGATACAAACAATAAGTTTTGGGAAAGTCACCATGACTTTCTATTGGCACATTATAATTTGGCCAAACCTATGTCATTTCAGAGAAGATGTAGTAGGATACTACAAACAAAAAATTCAAACTTGAAGGAGGTAAAACTTTAGAGATATTTTAGCAAAAATGTTGGCCATCAAGAAAATATACAAGTTAAGGATTTTAAACTTATGTTAACTTGAAATTTTCATAACTTTTGGTTGAAATATTTTTTTATGGTGACTCAAAAGGTGTCATAGATTAAAAAATTTTAGAGAATAAATCTAGCAAATATTAGTGTGATCACATGGAAAGAGTAATGGGAAAAAAATATACCTACTAAGCCTCCCGAAAACTCATCTATTAGACAAGAAGAGCATGAAGAAGTGGAAATTGGGTTGTCCAAGATTAGTGAAAGAGTAGCGAACCTTGAGATAATAGTTCTAAGAAATCCAAACATATTGACTATTGTAACTAAGGAATAGTTCCAAACATTCAAAGAGGATATCCAAGTTGATCTAAGAAAGAACCTTGAAAACATGAAGTGGGCACTTTTGAAGGATGGAATAGGCCTCCTTACCCAAAATTCACTGTTGGGGCGCGCACCTTAACAGTCACTAATTTTGGTAACTCCGTGGTTTTTGTGGAAGCTTGTAAGCGGAGTTGCGACTCAAAATAGTATTAGGGGTGTCGGGGTTGAGTCAAAGCCCTCTTTTCGTAATTGTCCATAATTTTCGGGTGTAAGCCCATGAGTTTGTAATAGTGCACTTGTATAAATAGGCACTCATGTAAAGATGTCAAGGGTATCTAACGAAATGAGGATCATATGATGCGAATAAGTTAGATCTATTTTTGGGTTTTAAGGTCAAGTCCCAGCTGTGTGCGTGGACGACCTCTGCAGCTGTGTGCGCAGAGGGTTTTTGTAAGGAAAGGAACTGCAGCTGAGTGCGCAGTTAGAGATTGTAAGAAAGGAACTGCAGCTGAGTGCGCAGTTAGAGATTGTAAGAAAGGAACTGCAGCTGAGTGCGCAGTTAGACTTAAAGGACGGATCTGCTGCTGAGTGCGCAGATCAGAACTGTTGTTTTGTAAGAGTGGAATAAAAGCGCAGTTTTGTGGACGTAGCCCCTACACTGGGGGTGAACCACGTTATATCTTGTGTTGTGGTTCTTTTGTGTGGTTTCTGTTATGTTTTGATGATTTTGATAAGTAGGTGAATGCTAAAGTAAGATAACTATTAAATATTAACTTCGTTGTGAATTCCCAGTTAAGGGTTAAGCAAGAAAAGTCTTTTATCTAACTGCGAAGCTAATTAAGTGAATATCGAAGCTCTATTTGGTATAAATATTTGTTGTTAAGGCTAAAGGTATAGTAATATCCCTCTTCTACTTGTAGAAACCTGATTCTGTGGCACCCCATAGCTGTTTCGGGTGAGACTGCAACCTGTTCGCAGGTTGTTGCCGAAAGGGCCAACACTGTGGGTCTTTTTGTTGGTGCGAAGTTAAAGTATAAACCTCGGGTCTACCCTATAGCCCAAAAAAATGGTTCTGTTGCCGGTTGAACAGTATCTGCTCAAGAGGGATTTAGGCCGTACCTAGAGGATTATGTTCTGGAGACCCTCAGTGAAAGAAATCGGGGACTGGATCGAAGAGACCTATCTGAAATTTGCGGAACAAGAAAATAAGGACCCACGTCATAGCTCAGATGAATTTTTGCAAAGGTACATTTTTGCTGATATTTACGAACTTTTCTTTGGTAGTATCCACATAGAATTGCACCACTAGTTATCCAGGTTGACAAAAGAGAAGGACGAACTTCCAAGAAGATCAGTTTCCTGACTGGACCCCAGCAATAATTAATATATTGAAAAGGGTGAACAACGCGATATCGCGAGCTGTTGATTTCTGGACAACGTGAACCCTTGAAGCATTTGTGACGGAGTTTGCCATCGACACAAGTACTTCCTTCTGCGAAGCTGAACGACAGTTTTTCAAAGGAACAAGGGGTAAGTACTTGAATTCATTCAGTTTGAGAATTAAAATGCTTTTGGCTGAAAAAGTCATATTGCTTATTGAATCAGATTGCTAGAATTGTTGTTTCTAACCTATGTTTGGAAGTGAAAGTGACTTCGACGAGCAAAGTGGTTTGCTGCGAAGAGGTAAAAGATACAAGAGAAACCTAGAATCCTATACCCTAGGCCAAAATACCGAGTATACGCCATTAAGTCAAGAAGACCCTGAATCTGAAGAAACCCCTTCTATTAGAAACCCTCCTATAACTCCGCCGCGAAGATCTGTTACCCCTGAGAACCCATCGCAGCCTTAAAGTAACCCTAGCCCGAGTATTCCTGTCACAGGTCAGTCTACCCCAGTAATTTCTTCCCCCCCTCGATCAACTATGGCCCATATGACTGATGATATCAAGCTCCAAGTCTTCAAAGGAACTGGATCAGAGGATCCAGAACAGTTTTGGTTCTTATGTGAAGCTATGTGGACTGCGAAGAACATTATGGATCAAGATATAAGAAGAGCACAGCTAGTTACTTCTTTTAGAGACCAAGCTTTGACCTGTTATATGAAATTTTTCAGTACTCAGAACCATGTCTTGGCTGATATTAAAACAACGATGATCAAAGAGTTCAATAAGCCTAAATCAGAGTCATAGTGTATAACTGAATTGAAAGAGATTCAGTAGAGGTGAGGTGAATCAGTGTGGGACTTTGATCAGAGGTTCAAGGTCCTATTGGATCAAGTCATTGTTACTATTGGACCATAACAGCATAAAGAGTGGTTCATTGTAGCATTATTGCCGCATATCAGGACTCCACTTGTGCAACAGAAGGTTGTCGATCAGCAAGAGGCATTGGAAATTGCTATGAAGCTTGAAACAGCTCCTGTCGAAGATAATTCTGGCATAGCCCAAATACAAGTGCAGTTGGCAGAAATGCCTTTGGAGCTTCGCGACATGAAGAAGGGGAAATCTATTCGTGAAGAGGTTTGGTGTACACGATGTAGAACAGAAGTTCATGACAAGGAACAGTGTCCTGCGTTAAGAAATTACCTGAATACTGGTGCGCCAAACCCATTTAACCCTAATGTTATATATTGTGATATCTGTAGAACAACTGGCCAGCATCGACCTAAAGACTGCTATCTGCTGCAAAGATATGTTCAAGTCCCCAAGAATCCTTATTGCAAGTTCTGTAAGTCAGTAGGACACAACGAAGAGGAATGTCGCAGCTTTGACCTTATGAGAGAGCGAACCTATGATGCTTATAGGGTACAAAATGATGCACAAGGCAATGATGGATATGGTTACCATGGTAGTACATCAGGTCGAGGTACTTTTGGAGGTCGTGGTCGTGGTGGTATTCCTGGAAGAGGTCGAGGCCAGGTTGTGTTCTATAACTGTAATCAGGCAGGACATCTAGCTAGAGACTGTCGGAACCCAACTACGACATGCCGATATTGCAGAGCGGTAGATCATGTTATTGAGCAATGCCCACAGCTGATAGCTAAAATACAAGAAAAAAATGGCGCTCCTACTCAGAATATTCAGATGATTGTTGTAGAGCAAAGACCTGTCCCAGCCATTAACGTTGTTACAAGGAGTGGAGCTACAACGCAAGTGCAGAACAAGGAGAAACAGCCTGACGAGGCTTGGGTTCGTAAGACCCTAGAGAAAGTTCCAACCTTCGATGTGGGAAGGGAAAAAGAAAAATTTATGGAAGCCAGAAAAAACTTTGATGATCCGAGCACATCAGTAGCACCTGCGCAATAGCATCAACAGCAGTTACAGTCTCAAGAAGCTTCGACGGATAAAGTAAGTACACTGTTGTCATTTTTATAGAGTTGTATGAAGCTCTTAAGAAATCAGAATGCTTTAAATGAGTTACAGAAATTTATTGCTTCTTGCGAGCCTCAGCGAAGCTCTGGTAAAGAAAAAACTGTTAATAGAGTTAGAAGGACTAGAAGAGAAATGAGATTGCATGCTCAGATAGGAGAGTATGACATGACCGATATCATTTTAGACCTGGGATCAGAAGTAAATGTCTTAACTAAGCAGACATGGGAACAAATGGGAAAACCTACCCTTTAATGGTCCCCTATATAGTTGAGATTAGCCAATCAACAGAAGATTGTGCCCCTAGGAAGATTCCCTAGTGTCTCAGTAGACATTGATGGAGTTAGTACCTTAGCAGATTTTGAAGTCATTGAAATAACCGATGATAGCAACCCCTATCCAGCGTTGCTAGGAATTGAATGGGAAATAGAGAATTCTGCAGTGATCAACCTTAAGAGTAGGCAGATGACTTTTGAAGGTAAAGGCTTGAGAGTCATAGTACCCTTGGACCCTTCTCAAGGAGAAAGGTACACAGAGCCAGTCAGAGATGAAGATCAGGATGTTTTGGATCATATCTAGAACATCACAGCTAAAGAAGAAGACTATGTTAACCCTACTCCTGAAGGTATAATGGACTGGAAGTGTGATAGTTCTTGCATGACTGATTCAGATGAAGGCTTAAAGAATTGGCAGAATAGACTTTATGAACCACTTGGACATCGATGTGCAAGAATTACCAAGTCTCTCAGATGGCTTGGCTCACAGACAAGAGTCTTACCTATTTTTGATGGCTTGACAAACCTCGAAGATTTTATTTTGCAATTTTCAGAGCAGGTACCAGATTCACAAAAAATGGAGACTCTAGATTCAGTATTTAGAGCCACAGCTTCTAGATGATGGAATGGTCATAAAAAGTACAGTCATAGTTGGGAAGCTTGTCAAAAGTCCCTTTGCCTGAGATTCAAGGATCGACCTCAGGAGGTGCGAAGCAGATTTAATGGTAAGACTAGCCCTCAGGAACATTTGGAGCAGTGTTTCAAAGCATGGAAGCATGTACCTCATGAAGAATGGGTACATAGGTTTGTGCACACTCTGGAACCTGTAGCAAAGAACTGGTATGCGGAGGTGGAGCTTCGCCATGGTACTGTAGGTTGGGATAGTCTTGTTGATAGTTTTGTGCTGACATTTTCTATTAATGAGGTTTGTCCTGCTTTGGACGCAGCTATTAGGTTGATCCATACTAAGGTGTTTGATGATAAAGAAATAGCATAGCACCAACCTGATTGGAAGGCACAAGAAGCTAATGCAGTATAATGTTATAACCTCGCAATTGACGAGGATGAAGACCCACACAATATTAACATTCCTGAGTCAGAAGGACACTGCGAAGTACATGGACCAGTAGTCGAAGCACCTAAAGTGACTCAGCCCTTGAAAACAAGGCAAGTAAACATTGGATCAGAAGAAAATCCTAAGTACGCTACCATTGGAGATTATTGGGATGAATAAATGGTGAGCAAAGTGACCCAACTTCTCCATGAGTATCAAGACTTATTTCCGACGAAGTTCTCAGAAAAGAAAGGTATCCTTGGTGATATAGGAGTGATAAAAATCCCTTTGAAGCCTGATGCGAAGCCTGTGAAACAATGCCCTTATAGGTTGAACCCTAAGTACAAATAAAAATTCAGGATGGAGCTAGATAAGGTTCTCACTGCAGGAATCATTGAACCTATCGAAGAGTCCGAATGGGTCAGCCCTATGGTGGTACAAGAAAAGAAGACCAAGGGAGAAATCAGAATCTGTGTTGATTTGAGGAAGCTGAATGATGCCTGTTTACATGTTCCTTTTCCTACTCCCTTTACAGATGAAGTTTTAGACAATGTCATAGGTCAAGAAGTGTATTCCTTCACTGATGGATTTTCAGGTTACCATCAGATCAGAATTGCTCCAGAGGATCGACATAAAACAGCCTTCACTACAGAAATGGGATCTTTCCAGTATACAGTTATGCCCTTTGGATTGAAGAATGCACCTGCTATGTTTTCTAGAGTAGTCATATCTACATTTAAGGAATTTATACATAAATTCTTGGAAGTTTACTTTGATGATTGGACTATCTTTGGGTTACTAAAAGATCATATAGCTAGTTTAAGACTTATGCTGGACAAGTGTAGACAACATCAGATTTCATTGAACCTGAAGAAGTGTATCTTTTGTGCACCTTTTGGAATTCTACTAGGTCACATTGTGTGCAAACAAGGATTGATGGTGGATCCTGCAAAGATAGCCATTATCGTGAACTTGCCACCTCCGAAGTCTGTTAAGCAACTTCACACTACACTTGGTCATACTGGATATTACAGAAAATTCATCAAAGGATATGCTCAGATTACAGCCCCTATGGAAAAGCAATTGAAGAAAGATATTAAGTTTGAATGGACACCTGAGTGTCAGGAAAGCTTGGATATTTTGAAAGAAAAGATGGTAGTTGCCCCTATCTTAGTATTCCCTGACTGGAATAAGGAGTTTCATGTACATGTCGATGCATCCTCCATTGCTTTGGGTATAGTATTGGCTCAGTCAGGTGAAGGTAATATTGATCACCCTATTGCTTTTGCAAGCAAAAAATTTTCCACAGCAAAAAAAAGTATACTACGACAGAACGAGAAGGTCTATCTATGGTTTATGCCTTGCATAAATTTCAACATTATCTGTTAGGATCTCATTTTAAAATGTTCACTGACCACTCTGCTTTGAAGTATTTGGTTAACAAGCCTGTGTTAGGTGGAAGGATATGTAGATGGCTTATTTTGTTTCAGGAATATGACTTTGAGATCATAGTTAAGCCTGGAAGACTTAACCTAGGGCCTGACCACTTATCGAGGCTCAAGTCAGGAGAAGAGTCCACTAGTTTGGATGAAGGTCTTCCTGATGCCCAGTTGTTTTCCATTCAGATGGTTGATGACTATTTTCAGGATATTGTTCAGTACTTGTCTACAGGGTTTGCACCTGCTGAGATGACAACACAGCAGAAGAAGCAGCTGGTAGTTATAACAGTCGACTTCACCTTGATAGAAGGCCAACTATATAAGATGAGACCAGATTAAATATTGTGCAGATGTGTCCTGGAGCATGAAAAGCCATTGATTTTGGCTGAAGCACATTCTGGAGCAGCGGGAGGTCATTATGAAGGAAAAGCTACAGCTCAGAAGATTCTGACAGCTGGATTGTGGTGGCCTACGATTCATAAGGATGCAAGAGAGTATTGCCACAGCTGCAATATCTATCAGAGGATAGGCAAACCGTCCAGAAGGGATGAGATTCCTCTGGTTCCACAAGTAACTTTACAAGCATTTGACAAGTGGGCTATTGATTTTGTTGGACCTATCAATCCCCCTGCAAAGAAATATGGTGCAAGATACATTATTACAGCAACTGATTACCTTACTCATTGGGCCGAAGCTCAGCCAATCAATAACTGTAGCGCTACTACAGCTGCGAAGTTCATCTTTGATAATATCTTGTCAAGATTTGGGTGTCCTAGAAATCTTATGAGTGAACAAGGATCACATTTCCTAAATAAGACTATTGAAGCATTGACTGAAGAATTTCAAGTATATCATCAGAAGAGTACTGCCTACCATCCTCAAGCAAATGGAAATGTCGAAGCCTTTAACAAGATCCTTGAGCATGCTCTGACAAAGGTTTGTAATGTTAACAGAAATGATTGGGATCTTAGAATTCTAGCAGTACTATGGGCTTATAGAACCACTTGCAAGAAGTTGACAGGCCATACACCTTTTAGGCTGGTCTATGGACAAGAAGCAGTTATGCCCATGGAGTACATTGTTCTTAGCCTCAGAATATCTACCTTCACAGAGATGGATGACCCAGCTATGTTGAAAGAAAGGCTGGCAAAGATGCTAGAACTAGAGGAAGACAGATTCATTGCAGGTTTCCAGCAACAAGTACAAAAAGCCAGAGAAAAAGGATGGAATGATAGACACATTAAGAAGAAGCAATTCTAGATTGGTGATCCTATGCTCTTGTATGACAGTAAATTCATGAAGTTCCTAGGTAAATTCAAAACACATTGGAAATGACCATACATAGTTCGGGAAGTTACCGACGGTGTTGCAGTCCAGTTAACTAAATTGAATGGAGAAATTTTACCTTCCATGGTGAATGGAAGTAGATTAAAGAAGTACAAGGACAAGCCTGGGCCCCCTAATCAGAAGTAACAGCAAGAAGGAGAGTCTAAGTACCAAGAACAGTTGAAATTGGGTACTAGACTATAATGAAGCTGTTCTCAAAGCTACGAAGTATTGAAGGATGTCAAAGTTCGAAGGTCGAAGTTCGGTTGGCGCTTGGGTCAGGATGGGTCGAAGGTCAATATTGTGTCGAAGGTCCTCATTGTGACAAAGCTGAAGTTAGTAGTTTTGTCGAAGAAGAAAGGTCTGTCACAACCTAAAATGTGACTGATGGGTCAAACTAGATTTGGCGGGGCCGGCACGTGAGCTGCCTTAACTACTTGTAATGATGATATTTATGGAAAATCTAGCACCGTGTGAACAGGATTTACCGCCGCTCCATTAGATTTGGTGTCCTTAATGCACCATGATGGCAGATTTTGTCATGGGATTCTATAAGAAGCCACACAGGCCTACGACTCCTGCATTACGCATTTTCTTGAGTTTACAGTTAAGACCATGTCGAATGATCGTGAAGTCCAGGAATTGTTAAGAGAGTTCAGGGAGAGAGGTCTGCAGAACCTTATCAGCAATCCACCTGCATCTAAACTCCCCCAGTGCTACATCCACCTATGCAGACATGTTCAACCAGGAAGAAATTTAAGGCATAAGTTCTCTCTAAACGGAACGAAGAAAGGCACAAACCCTCAGGAAAGACTCCGAAGGATCCTGAGATGTATCTATCTGGCTCAGCAGAATGGAGGCATGTTGTTTTTCTTATGCAAAAGTACATTGGCATGCAATCACAGGGGTACCGTCTATTAAGGACCCAAATTTGTGGATGGTCAAATGTTCGATAGGACATGAACGGGAGGCAGTTCGAGGGATGGAGTCGCTGATAGATTTAGAAGGCCCAATGATTCCCATGACCATCATAAATATTGCAAAGGCAGACAACAACATAAGGAACATAGGTAGTCCGCTAAGGATGAAAAGATGAAGGATCAAGCAAGCTGTGGCCGTGGTAGAAGTAGCAGAAGGGATGACGATGATGACAGGAATATAAGGGAGCAGGAGGGCAGGAAAATTAAAGATGATGATTACAGAGATGCAGACGGATACAAAACTCGACAGAGTGCAAAAAGAGCTAGTAGAGAAGGAGCAAGCAGCCGAAAGAAGTTTAATATCTTCACCAACAAGATTCTCCCACCAGACAAGCAGCAGAGTGTCCCGGGACGGGACACTGGTGAGTCTTAGGGGCCTGTTGGGGCACGCACCTTAACGGTCACTAATTTTGGTAAATCTGCGGTTTTTGTGGAAGCTTGTAAGCGGAGTTGCGACTCAAAATAGTCTTAGGGGTGTCGGGGTTGAGTCAAAGCCCTCTTTTTGTAATTTTCCATAATTTTTGGGTGTAAGCCCATGATTTTGTAATAGTGCACTTATATAAATAGGCACTCATGTAAAGATGTCAAGGGTATCTAATGAAATGAGGATCATATGATGCGAAGAAGTTAGATCTATTTTTGGTTTTTAAGGTCAAGTCCCAGCTGTGTGCATGGACGACCTCTGTAGCTGTGTGCGCAGAGGTTTTTTGTAAGGAAAAGAACTGCAGCTGAGTGCACAGTTAGAGATTGTAAGAAACGAACTGCAGCTGAGTGCACAGTTAGACTTGAAGGACGGATCTGTTGCTGAGTGCGTAGATCAGAACTGTTGCTTTGTAAGAGTGGAATAAAAGCGCAGTTTTGTGGACGTAGCCCCTACACTGGGGGTGAACCACATTATATCTTGTGTTGTGGTTATTTTGTGTGGTTTATGTTATGTTTTGATGCTTTTTATAAGTAGGTGAATGCTAAATTAAGATAATTGTTAAATATTAACTTCGCTGTGAATTCCCAGTTAAGGGTTAAGCAATAAAAGTCTTTTATCTAACTGCGAAGCTAATTAAGTGAATATCGAAGCTCTATTTGGTATAAATATTTGTTGTTAAGGCTAAAGGTACAGTAATATCCCTCTTCTTCTTGCAAAAACCTGATTCTGCGACACCCCATAGCTGCTTCAGGTGAGACTGCAACCTGTTCGCAGGTTGTTGCCGAAAGGGCCAACACTGTGGGTCTTTTTGTTGGTGCGTAGTTAAAGTATAAACCCCGGGTCTACCCTATATCCCAACATTCACCTCATTTAAAAGAGGATAACGAGAACAAGATGATAAATTCCTTGTCACCTTGGGATAAAATTCTATCATTCTTGGAGAACGATATCCTTGAGTCCCAGACAATTAATCGCTCATTACTACAAGATCCACATAATTGTAGGTTTAACTTGAGACCAAAGAACTACTTCATTCCAAAGGTTGATATAAATAAGTTTGATGGGAATGATCCCATAATATGGATTTTCTATATGTAACAAATATTTGATCTACACCAAGTCCCAACTTCACAAAAGGTGCCAATTTAGAACTATTTGATTTACAGAAGGTGCCAATTGTCAATAGCTTTATGATCATGAAAAGGACTCTATTTTCTATTAGTCTATATTTTATATGAATTGATAACACATTATGGGGATATTAAGAGAAACACCTTGTTTATCCAATTTATAAGTCTCATGCAAAGAGGTCTAGTTACAAAGCATATTAAGAACTTTCAGAGGATAATTTTTTGGATCTCTTCATGGCCACTTTAAAAGACACATGAGGTAAATATATTTGAACATGAATAATTGGATAATTGTTTTATTTTGGAAAGTAAATTTGAAATTAAAAATATGGTTACTAGAAGGGTTGCCACTAACACCTATATAGCGGGAAATATTCCCCTCCTATCCTCCTAAGCAATTGGAGGAAAGATGAGTAGAGGGACTATGTTTCAATGATGATATAAAGTATAGTAAGGGGAATAAGTGTAGTGAAAATTAATTATTCTACATATATTTTGGATGTGGAAATTGAACCCGAGTGATAGATCAATTACACTCACAAAATTGCTAATCAAACATGCAAAATTCACACAAAAGGAGACTGAAATTGGAGCATAACTTAATCATGTATTGAATAAGTGTACATTAGCAAACCATATGAAGTAATAGGCTGATAAAATATATAATTAGATGAGAGATTCAAAAGACTAGGTTTCTATTCGAATTGGTCAAAAAGTAGGCCTACTAAAACTAGTCAAATCCCCCATAGGTGCAAGAAAGACTTTCCAAATATATGAAGATGATCATGAATTGGATAAAGAAAGTGGGAAAGATAATAAGTGATGGAAATACAACTCATTCATTCTTTTTTTTGGATAAAATGAAGGAGGAAGATGTGGGAAAAAAAAAAGGCAAGTTCTCCTAGACTAGTTTTTCCTTTATGCCTTAAAACTGATGTATAGCAAGGAAGCTTTCAGAAAAAGCAAAACTGCACTTTTAGGAACCAGGAATAAAATCAGACTTGCTAAAATAGTTTCCAGGATGATTCCAAAGATCTCCATGACCCAGTTTAGCAAGTATTGACTTCTAGGTGCATGTGGAAGCCAACTAGCATAGAGAGGAATCTAGGAATAATACAAAAATGATTAATTCATGTAAAATATGGGTAACTATGGGTTGATTATTCTGAAACCCCCCCTTAAGCCTAAATTTATGAGTAAATATAAGAAAACTATAGGTCCTAGCAATAAGGCTTAGTCACCCTTTACATACTACATGTCCATACAACCAAGGAAAGAGGCAAAAACCTAGTGGGAAAAATCCTCCCTTAAACATGGACAAGAAACAAAATTTTGGAAATCTTGTCATCAATCATGCTTCACCACATGATCAGCAATCCCCAGCAGTGATTTGAGATTACTGAAGATCTTCTCACAAAACACTTTGGTGAATATGTCTACTACTTGCTCTGAAGATGCGCAGTGGAGTAGAGCAATGGTACCATCATGCACAAGCTCCCTGATGTAGTGCATATGGATCTCAATGTGCTTAGTTCTCTGTCATTGAAGTGGATCAGTGGATATTCAAATCGTGCTTTGATTGTCACAATATATGACTATTGAAAACTCTGATTCGAAACCACATTCTCCAAGTATCCCCTGCAACCATAAACATTGAGTAGTTGCATTCACAACTCCTCTATACTCTGCCTCTGTAGATGAGAGTGCTATGGCACTCTGCTTCTTACTTGACCAGCTTATTGGTCCTTCTACAAGCATGAACACATATCCTGAAGTAGAATTTATATATGTGTTGTCACCTACCCAATCACTCTCAGTAAATCCACCTAGCTCTAAGTTAGATTTTTCTTTATAGAAACATTAGAGGAAATTTGGGGTCTAAAATGGGCCTTATAAGAAAACATGCCAACAATAAATTTTCTGAATTGGAATTCAGGGACCAATAAAATTTCAATAAAATGAGTTAACCATAATGGTTGAATTGATATATATGTCATAAAATAAAACTATTTTTTTTGTTCGTATTTTCGACATATCTCCCTGTGTTTTTACTCAAATTCCGAGTGGGAGAGCTTGTGGGATGCAAAATTTAATTATGAATCCAACAAGTACCCAGACTGCATACTTTTGATGAACCCCACTATCCCAAAAATAAGAAATACCTGAAAA
>LPNX010833205.1:1589442-1601993 GCA_001517045.1 Pseudotsuga menziesii | reverse complement strand
TTCTTCCTCCAAAATTAATAACTATTATTTTATTATTTTAACTATTATTTTATTATTTTCCTTAGGAGGCCCATTTTAGACCTCAAATTTCTTCTAATGAACCCATGAGTCCTTTGTTCCCCGAACAAAGTTTAGGATCCTATTTGTTGCTCTCCAATGGATCTCATGAGGCTGATCCATGTATCTTTAAGCCATACTAACTGCATAAGATAAGTGAGGTCAAGTATGTGTAATATAAAGCAAACACCCAATCAACTACCTATACAGTGTGTTATTTACCATAGGAGAAGAACCTGCTTCCTCAAGCTTAAATCCTGAAAGGAATGGAGTCTTGATTGGCTTGCAATATTTCATACTGAACTTGGTGAGAAAATATGAAGCATACTTGGACTGATGAAATTTGATTCCATGTTGGGATTGAGCAATTTCGAGACCCAAGAATTGGCTCAACAACCCCAAATCTATCATGGAAAATGCATGGTTCATTGCATCCTTCAAGGAGGCAATCTCTTTATTTGAACTTCCTGTAATCAATAGGTCATCCACATAAATAAAAATAATCATTAAAGAACCATGAATTAGCTTCAAATATACATTAGGATCAGACTTTCATCAAACAAAACTCAGTAACAGCAGAGAGCCATCAATATTGGCATACCAAACCGTGGGGGCTTGCTTGAGCCCATATAATGATTTCTTTAACATGCACACTAAATATGGATTAGAAACAAACCATTTAGGTTCCTGCATATAAATCTCTTCACTAATATCTCCATTTAGAAAAGCACACTTCACATTTGTGTGATCTACTTCCCATTGCTTTGAGGCTGCAATGGCTAGAGCTAGCCTTATGGAGTCCATCTTTGCCTATGGTGAAAAGGTATCATTGTAATAAATACCATGTAATTGTGAGTATCCCTTGGCTACAGAAATTTCCTTACATTTCAAATGTGAACCATCAGTAGAAAACTTAGTTTTGAAGACCCACTTACACTTTATTAGCTTTCTCCCTGGGGGGAGATCAGCTAGTTCCCATGTGTTGTTCTTCTTTCATGGTTGTTTTCCATCTTGGATCATGTGATACATATTCATATGTCTGAGGATCAGATTCAACCTTCAAATAACACTTCTCAGCAAAGAGTGGATCTCTCACACAAAGGGCACTCTCAAATTGAGATTTAATCCGCCTAGTGTCACTAGGATTCCCAACTAGTTCCCCAGTTGCATGAATGGTCCTTGCTGCACATTTTGGTATTGTAGGACTGTTAGGATATTCAATTAAATAATAATTATCAGACATATCAGAATCTTCAAACTCATTATTCTCTTCACTTACAATCAGTGGTTGTGGTGATGAAGAGGATTCTCCAACTTCAACTACTGCTAAAGGCTCTTCTTTGAACTGAACACTTCTTTCAATGAAATATTTGTTCATGCTCAAGTTGATCAGCTTGTACCCTTTTGAATCTTTATAATAACCAACAAATAGGAACTCTTGGCTTTGGGGTTACAAATCCTTCCTCTTTTCAGTTGGAATTCTAGCCCAAGCCTTTGAGCCAAAAATCCTGAAATGTGTCATATCTGGCTTATGCCCACTCCAAGATTCAAAAGGAGTAATACCATAAATATGCTTATGTGGCACCCTATTTTGGATATAGAATTCATATTTTATAGCCTCAGCCCAAAACTTTGGTGTCAAATTTTTAGCCTCCATCATGCAAGTTGCAATCTCCTTTAGTGATCTGTTCTTTCTCTCAGCAACACCATTTTGTTGTGGTTTGTAAAGAATAGAATGTTTCATCTAGATACCTACATATTTACAATGATTGATGAACTCATAATAGACATACTCACCACCATTTTCATATCTGAGGATCTTGAGTCTCCTCCCAGACTAGTTCTCACCCAAGGCTCGAAAGGCCTTGAAGAGGTCAAAAAATTCAGACTTGTGCTTTAGGAAGTAGACCCAACAATACCTAGAAAAGTAATCTATGAAGGTGAGTACATATTTGTCTTGAATCATGGACATATGAGGAAATGGACCAGCAATGTCACTGTGGATCAAATCAAGGGGTGTAGAGGTTCTCTCATGATTAGCTCTCTCATACTTGTGCTCTCGGTGTTTTCCTAGGATACAACCTTGACAGACTCCTTTAGAAAACTTGATCTTTGGTAACCCTATGACCATATCTTTATCACTCAAATCAGAAAAATACTTATAATTAAGATGGCAAAATATTTCATCCCAAAGCATGCTTGCTTCATTAACATGAGTAAGAAGAGCAGAGGGGTTTGAGTAGGGTATAAAATGGGAAAACTTGTATACCTTCGAAGTGTGATCAACAACACCTTTTGCTATGACTTTACCATTCGAAATATCTGTGATTTCAACTTCATTGGGGGAGAAGATGACTTTATTTGGAGACCCAGTGTGATTCATCTGATACACTGACAAGAGATTAGAGGAAAGACCTAGAACATACAACATATTATTGAAATTACCATGGTCAAGATCAATCCTTCCCTTTCCCATACTGTTAGTCAGATAGTTATCTCCCAAAACGATTGTTGTACCTTTTGACATGTCAAGAGATGAGAAGATATCCCTTGTCGAAACCATGTGTTTGGAAGCTCCAGAATAAATGATGAATCTAGGTGAGCTTGAGGTGCAAGCAACCAAGGCATGTACTCTCTCCTTGTCTTATGAATTTGATCCTCCTTCCCTATTCTTTGAGCAATCAGGAAGGGAGATGTTGTTCTTCTCCAGGATTTGGGTCAACATGTCAATTTGATTTTTCATACAGTATCTCTCTGGATGATAGCCCTTACTGCAGTATGTGCACTTGCTCATTTCTCCTTTGTTCTTATTCTTCTGGAAGTTCTTCTTGGAGCCTGAGGGCTCCTCTTGAGACTTTGACTTGTCTCTCTTTGCTTGGGTGGATTTTTATCTTTTTTCTTGCTTTTTTAATCCTCCTTTGAATCTCCAGCAACCAAATATTGGTCTTTGGAAGGTTTTATGGTGCCCATCATCACCAATTTATCTTGTTCCTGGGTGAGGGATTCCATGAAATCAGCAAGCTTAGGCATTTTCCAGGTTCAAGTTGTCAATTTAGTGGCATGGAAGGTCGAAAAAACACTGAATAATCAGGAGCAAGCTTTGAGAGTATGGTCAATACTAATTTCTCTTCCTTCTTTTCAATCCCACATTGTTTTAGCTGCAAAACAAGGGACTTAAACTTGGAAAAGTAGAGTTGCAATGATTCGAAGCTACTGGGACTCAAGGATATCAATTCATTCTTGATTTGATGTCCTCTCATCTCATATATATTTTCAAAAATATATTCAATATTCTCCCACACCTCATTAGGAGATGTCAATGAATCAATATGAAAGAGGAGGTCTCTTGAAATGCTCAAGCACAAAAAACCATAGGCCTCATCCCTCCTGTTGTGCAATTTGATTTTATTTGTAGTTGAATTGGGATCTGCCTAAGTAGCCATGGTAACCATGTAGAGACATTTCTCTCTCAACAATATCTCCATCTCATATTTCCATTCGAATAAATTGAATGAAGTTAAGATGATCCTTTGAGATTGGTCCATATCTCAGCAATGGTGCCCTCCAGTCAGCAAGATGCACTCCCAGTCAGTGATGTTGAACCTGAAATAACAATTCAAAAGGATATAAATCAATATACAAAGGCTCTGATACCATGTGGAAATTGAACCCAAGTGATAGATCAATTACACTCACAAAATTGCTAATCAAACATGCAAAATTCACACAAAAGGAGACTGAAATTGGAGCATAACTTAATCCTATATTGAATAAGTGTACATTAGCCAAACATATGAAGTAATAGGCTTCTCAAATATATAATTTCATGAGATATTTGAAATCACTAGGTTTCTATTCGAATTGGTCAAAAAGAAGGCTTACTAAAACTAGTCAAATCCCCCATAGGTGCAAGAAAGACTTTCCAAATCTATGAATATGCTCACGAATTGGATAAATAAAGTGGGAAAGCTAATAAGTGATGGAAAGAAAACTCATTCATGCTTTTTTTGGATAAAAGGATGGAGGATGATGTGGGAAAAAAACAAGGCAGGTTCTCCTAGACTAGCTTTTCCTTTATGCCTTAAAACTGCTGTAAAGCAAGACAACTTTCAGAAAAAGCAGAACTGTGCTTTTAGGAACCAGGAATTAAATTAGAATTTCTAAAATAGTTTCCAATCTGAATCCAAAGTGCTCTATGGCCCATTTTATGGAGTATTGACTTCTAGGTGCATGTGAAAGCCAACTAGCATATAGAGGAATCTAGGAATCTAGGAATAAGACAAAAATGATTAATTAATGTCAAACATGGGTGACTATGGGTTGATTATTCTAACAGTGGAGAGGAAGAATATCAAGAATTGGACCAATCTCAAGATCCATAAATAGAAAATACTACTCCAAAATGATCTTGTAATGCATTAGATGGCATCGAAACTCCTCAAAATCTCAATATAGAAGGATATATCTAAAAGAAAAAAGTATTAGTGTTGATTTATTATGGTAGTACTTATGACTTCATAATTTAAAAATCAACCAAACTTCACGATTGCTTTATATATCTAGCACCAGAGTTTCAAGCAATGATTGTAGATGGAGGTACCATAAGTTGTTTAGGGAAGTTTCATAGTAGTAAGATTACTATGGGGGATATTTTTTGGATAGTATAATTATTGAAATTGAAATGGGTGTTGCTAATGTGGTATTGGGGATATAATGGTTACAATATTTGGGAACAATTTAATTTTAGGAACTTTCAAGATATTATTCTCAGAAGGAAAGGTGATTGAACTTGGAGGTATCCCAAAGAAACCATCTAAAGTAATAATCTCTAACAACATGACATACTTACTAAGAAAGGGACAACATGGTGTAATTGCATAATTGTGCTCATCAGATGTTCAAACATCTACACCCTATGTTCCCATGGATCTCCAAATATTTATTGATAGTGATTCCAATGTATTTGGAGAGATGCCTAAAGGTATTCCACTTACTTAGGATCATGACCATGTTATTCACTTGAAATCGGGAATTGTACATCTTAACATTAGAACTTGTTAAAGAAATTTAATTGCGGAAGATATTCTATTTTGTATTATTATTTTATTTCCCCCTTTGGAGATGTTGTTCCTCTAATTAGGGATGTCATTGTTGTATTTGGTCATGTAAATTCTTGATGTAAAACCTATGTTTTAAGTCAGGTCAATAGTACCCACAAAAGTATTATTAAAATGTATTTTTGAGTCTCCCAAGGAAATTTGGCCCTGGTAGTGAGGATAATTCGGCCCTATTGGGTTATTAGGATTATTAGTTTATGTGTATAAATAGGTGAGGAGCCTCCCTCATTTGGACACACTCAAAACTCAAGCAAGTTCGCTAGAGAGAGGAGCAATCCATCTAGGAAAGAGGAAGAAGTCAAGTCTTATTATTGGGGTCTTAAAAGTATTATTATCGGGGTATTATACTCTACTTGGTTTAATTATATATCAAGGAAGTTTTTCTTGGTTTTCTCCCCCACAAGGGTTTCCCAAGATAAATCTATGTTCTTTTGTGTGGTTGTGATTGTATGTCTTTCAATGATCCTTTTGTATATGGTTATGATGTTATGATGCTAAATGTTTTAGATATTGTATAAAAATTAAAATATTAGCATGGAATCAGATCCACCTTGAAAGAAGTCTTTTTGCAGCTGAAACACTGCTACAACTACTGGGGATTAGAGTTTCATGCTTGAAAACCCTAGAAGGAAAAATCTGGTCGTATTGGAATTTTTGTTATAACTCGATTTTGGTGAAGGATTAGGAGTTGAAACTTTGACAGGATGAATATGAAATATTGATGTACCTTTTACACAATTTTAAGCCTCAAATCCATTGTACTTTAGGAGATATGATCCCTCCAAAATAGGATTCCAGCCTCTTCAAAAATTCAGTCTTAAACAGGTGACCTAGGGATAAATGTTATACCTCGGGATAGGAAGATCCAAATATGATTTCGTAAGATGTTCCAAATAGGGCACGGAATTTAGTTTCTTTTGTATTATTTTCAGAACTTGAAGTGGAAATAGTGACACGTGGAAGTTCATACAATTTCGTTATATTGAACTAGTCCACAAACAGGTCATCTTGCGAAACTTATCATAAGTTCCACTTGGTGAATCCAATAGTTCTCTAACTTGTGGGGATGGAAATAAGATAGATAATAATATATTGGGACAAATTTTTATACCTTGAGGAGTAGGAATTTCATAGTTATATAAGAATTAATAGCAAACAATTCTGCACAATAAATTGAAGAAACTAGGGCTTCCCATTCCAATCAATTCCCTCCATAGATCAGTTGAAAAAGAATGGCCATCTAAATATCCCTAGGAGGGTGCATATTTATATGGAGATAGTTTTTAATTTGTGGGTTTTCAATTTTTGACCTAACACTATTGCCAAGAAAACTAGGGCATCAGATATTTTCCAATTATGTCCATTGTTTTATGAAAAGAAGTATGTTCCTCAACTCGCCTTTAGGAGGTGCATATTTCTATCCAATCAGATCTTAAAGTCACCAAATTTGAAAAATTAGGATTTCTCTATCAAACCCTAGGGCCACCAGAATCAGTCTTCTAGTAAATCTTTGAAGAAAGCATCAAGTTGAAGCACTCTCATTGGTAAGTTCTATTCTCTCTATTTCCATTCAAGGTTCTCATTTTTATCATCATGAAAAATAGAACCAAGATTAAGGACAAGCTTGAAGGAGTCGATAACTTCCATGCATGGAAGTATAGGGTGGTTCTCATACAAGAAGATCATGACTTGGAAGACTATGTCAAAGGAGAAGTTGCAGATCTAGAGGGAGAAGAAGACAAATCAAAGCACAAGAAGAACTTGGTAAAAGTGTTAGGACATTTAGACACTTAGGAGTTAGTTAAGATTAAATTGTGTAATATATCCATTAGGTAAAAGTGTGTTTCATTAGTATGCATTAGTATGCATTTGTAAATATTCTAATCCGACGGTCACGATATGTTCTAGACATAGAGTGATCCGACGGTTCAACTTCTCTTAGATCATACCTACCATTGATCCATGGCGTAACATCCAATTGGTCCATGATCTCTATTTATAGAGCATGGAGGGTCCTTGGCTAGTTGATCGATTATGAGAAGCTCATGCAACTTTCTTTCTTTTGCATAATAAATTGCTCCAAGTAGCTATTTGGTTAGGACCGTAGACTGTTTCCCTCTCGAGGGTTTTAACCACGTGACAAACATCGGTGTATTGATTTATGATTCATTTGTGTGAAGTGGTTTCTCTAGGTGTTCGGTCTTTTGGGACTACCCTGTGTACCTGAACATGGTATTAGAGCATTTATGAAGAGTCACTTTTGGTTTTGATCAAGATTTGGAACTGGTGTTGCTGAAACTTTGAAAGGGTTTCTAGTTCTATATTTTTTATGCATTTGTGGCTTGTGAAAGTTGTTCCATTGCGTCCAAAGCGTCATTTACATTTGGAAATAGTTTTCATTTCATCGGAAATTGTTTCTGTTTGTTCCAGAAACACCCATTTTGACAAATGTGAAGGTATAATGTTACAGTAACGGATTTTTTTTTTTTTTAACTCTCATATTTTATCAGTTTTATTATTAGATCTTTACTATTTTTGTCTCGAAATGTTGCCTTCACTTGTTGCATATCCTCTTTGTCATGCACCTTGCATGATCATGGCAAATCAGAAACAGAAAGGGAAAGTTTTTTTTCTTGTCTTCTCGGCTACGTATGCTCTTTGTCGTGCACCTTGTGCGATCACGGTGAATCAGAAACAGCGAGAAAACTTGAAAACGTAGACTTTTCGGGTAAGCTAACCAAGATCTAACCCCACCCCATTGTGTGGAAAAAAGTTTTTTTTTTTTTTAAATTCGTTTTTTTGTGATTTGCAGAAGAAAAAAAAGGCAAGCACGAAGAATGAGAGAGAAGAGTAAAAAAAAAAAAAACCCATTCCTCTTTCCATTCTTTTACGTACCTTTTAAACTTATCTCACTTGGTCCAAACTTGTTTTATTCCTTAATAGGTCTTGAGTTCAAGTCTTATTAAGCTACTTTTTAGTGCATGCAATTTCTATTTTCAAGTTACCTTATTGTAAAAGTGCATCTCACTTAAATAAAATAAAATAAAAAGTGAGTCGCTTAAGTCTTTTAATTTATTGCCGCACTATTTAAAGTAACATTATTGTAAAAGTGAACATCACTTATTTTACAAACGTGATTCACTTAAAAGCAACTTTATTGTAAAGTGATTGTCAAAGGTTACTCTTGGGAAAAGGGGGGTTCTTTTTTTTAGTTGGTCAAGTTAATATCTACCACGTCACTATTGGGGACATCTTCAACATTTTCTTTGATCAAGCATAACTTCATCATCCAGAATCAGTTTTCAGTGCCATTTTTTTTTAAACCACATATATTTTCAAGCTCTTTGCATTCAAACATTTAGTTTATGTTCCTTCAGTCATTATTTTACAGTATGTCCACCCCTTGTGATATTATACTTACAAGTTCTAACTATTTCTCATGGAAATCTTGTATGGAGGATGTTTTGCGAAGTAGGGGACTTTTCAGGATAACCTCAGGGAAAGAAACAGAACCCATTGATGATGATAAGAAAATTAAATGGGAAAATAGATGTGATGAATCTCGTGGATTGATTAGGATGTCAATCTCTACTGATTTGCGATTCCACATATCTGGAATTGATGAACCTGATATAGCTTGGGAAAAGTTGGAATCTATGTTTGGTAAACATAATGAAATTCGGGGTCATCAACTTGAGAATGAGTTGATTTCCTTGAATCCAAATGATTTTTCATGCATTCAAGACTATTTATCTAAGTATAAAACTCTTAGACTCTTATGTGCAGAATGCAAGATTAAGAAAGAAAACAAACAATGTATTTATCATATTCTTTTCAAACTTGGACCTGCATTTTTTTTTTGTAGCTACATTCTAGTCCATGAAAGAATCCTTGACTACATCTAGCTATCAAGATCCTAGTCTTGAATCCTTTTGTGATTCCTTAATTAGAGATAAATATAAGCTCATTCATCTTGGAATAATTAACAGTGCAGATATATCTGGGGAAGCCTTATTGTCCCAACAGAAAGAAAAGTTCAAGCCTCCCAAGAAACAGAATTTTCGCAATAATAAGCCAAACAACAAGGGTCCCAAACCCTGTCAGTCAGCTCCTTCGTTAAAAATTGACAAAGGATCCAAGTCAAAAGGAAAGAAGACTGAGCGTCGTTGCAATTTTTGTGGGAAAGATAATCATGATGAATCTAAGTGTTTCAAGAAGATGGCAGCCTTGGAAACAGCAATGAAGAAGCACCACATCATCCTAAATTCGTCTTCAGAATCTACCTCTCATGGAAATGCACTTTGTGCTTCTGGTTACTCTTATACTGCATCTTCTTCTTCTACTTCAAATGAATGGCTCATTGATTCTGGAGCATATTATCATATGGCTAAGGATCAAGCCATCTTTTCTACTATGCATGAATGTAACACCAAATAAATATTTGTTGGTGATGATAGATCTCTAAGTGTTGTAGGATCTGGAATAGTTCTAGTATAAAATAGTCATTTCAGTGATGTACTATGTGTTCCAAAAATTTCCTACAATTTGTTATCAGTCTATCAAATTACTCATTCAGGTGAAGGTAAAACTATGACGTTTACCCCTCACCAAGTTGTAATCAAGGATTTTAAAAATCCTCAAAATGTCCTTGCTACTGGAACTGTTGATGATATTACCAGGTTGTACAAATTTGACAACTTTGGGTCATCACCTTTTCCTTCAGTTTTTGTTCCTCGTAGTGATAACTTGAGCAAACTTTAGCATGAGCGATTTGGTCACTTAATATCGCTCATTGCAACAACTATGTAAATACAATATGGCGACTGGTCTTCCGATGGTATCTTGAAAGGATGGTGTTTGTTCCGGTTGTGTACTCGAAAAACATCATCCGGACAGTTTTGACAAACATGCCTCTTGGCACGCCTCGATTCCCTTGGAGCTTGTGCATAGTGACTTGCGTGGCCCTCTTCCATCTGCTTCCTTTTCTAGTTTCAAATATTTCTTAACTTTCATTGATGACTACTCTAGATGCAATTGGGTTTACTTCCTAAAAATTAAGAGTGTAGTATTTAACATGTTCTTGGCCTACAAGGCCCTTGTTGAGAAACAATCTGGTCATCAAATTATGAAGTTAAGATCTGACAATGGAGGAGAATATGTTAACAATAAGATCACTACTTTTTGCACTGAACAAGGAATCCAACAATAGCACACCGTTCCATATACACCACAAAAAAATGGTGTAGCTGAACGGAAGAACCACACTTTAAAAGAAATGGCTAATTGTATGATCCAATCTAAGGGACTAAGTCTTCAATATTGGGCCGAGACCATAAATTGTGCAAATTACATAGTTAATCGCACACCCCCTAAAGTTTTACAAGGTATAACACCGGAAGAAGGATGGAGTAAAATTAAACCATATGTAAGTCAATTTAGTGTGTTTGGTTGTGAAGAATGGGCTCACATTCCGGATGAAAAATGGAAAGCATTGCAGCCTAAAAGTGAAAAGTGCATATTTGTTGGATATTCTAAATATGTAAAAGTTTATAGACTTCTTTAGCCCCATTCACATGATATAATCATTAGAAGAGGTGTTAAATTTGATGAAAATATCTTGGTCTACAAGCCTAACTTGGCAGGTGTGCCATCTTTGGCCTGCGAGCCTGATTCGGCGATTGTGCCTTCTTATTTTTCTTCCAACTTCCTTGACAGGATTCCAACTCCAGTTTCTGATGATGACAGTGAGGATGAAAATCCACCTCCACCTGCTCATGTTCCTCCAATTGCACTAGCACCAATGCTTCCTCGATGGGTCTGTTCAACATGTGAAGCAGCTGGTGATCTTGTCGGTGATCCTAGAGATCAACGTCGAACACATTCTCAGTTTCAGCGAGCCTTTTCTCTTTTGGCTCAAGTTTCTGAGAATCATGATCCAAAAACTTTTGCAGAAGCTTCAGGAAATCCAAATTAGGATGCAGCTATGGATGAAGAATATCGTTCCTTAATGGCGAACGATACTTGGGATCTTGTTCCTCTTCCAAAAGGAAGAAAACTCGTCAGATGTAAATGGGTCTACATAACTAAGTATGCATCAGATGGAAGTGTTGAAATACTTAAGGCAAGGTTAGTAGCCAAAGGTTTTTCCCAAGTTGAAGGGATTGACTACAATGAAACCTTTGCTCCTGTCGCAAAAATGAATTCCATCCACCTTGTTCTTTCCCTTGCAGCCTTACATTACTGGGAATTCCATCAAATGGATGTCAATTCTACCTTTTTACATGGTGATTTACAGGAGTAAAATTACATGGAACAACCTCCTGCATATGTTCAGGATAACTCTAGCCTTGTCTATCTCCTTAAGAAATCCTTATATGGCCTTAAGCAAGCTCCTAGAGCTTGGTATGCCAAAATGGATACCTTTCTCCTTGACACTGGTTTTTCTAGATGCCATTCTGACCCCAATGTCTATACCAAGAAAGTAGGAAACCATCTCATCATACTTGTTCTTTATTTTGATGATCTTATCCTTACTGGTAGTGACCCTAAACTTATAACCCATGTGAAATCCAGTCTTAAGCAAAATTTTGAAATGCTAGACTTAGGACATTTGCATTATTTTCTTGGTTTCCAAGTCTTGCAAACCAAAGACGGAATATTTCTTTCCCAGTCTAAGTATGCGTNCCTCCAAAATTAATCAATATTATTTTATTATTTTAACTATTATTTTATTATTTTCCTTAGGAGGCCCATTTTAGACCCCAAAATTCCTCTAATGGAACTTCTTCGTCACTTTCACATGGAATATTGTAAACTAGCCCCTTCTCCATTCCAGTTTGGAGTCAAATTTTCTGCCACTTGTACTTCCCCTAAAGTAGATGCCACCTTGTATTGTCAGCTTGTTCGTAGTCTCTTATAATTGAATCATTCCCGTCCTGACCTTTCCTTTGCCATTGGTCGTGTTTCCCGTTATATGCAAACACCTCATGAAAGTCACTGGAAAGCAACAAAAAGAATACTTCGATATATTCGAGGTACAATTCAGTTTAGGATTCATTACAGTACAGGGGGGAAGCCTTTGTTGGTTGGTTTCACTGATTCAGATTGGGCAGATGATCTTGATGATTGAATTCTGCTGCAAGTTATGTTTTCAATCGAGGATCTGGACCTGTCACTTGGGCTTGTAAGAGACAACAAGCTCTTACTCTTTCTTCAGCAGAAGCAGAATATCGAGCCGCAGTTAATGCCAGTCAGGAAGCTTTATGGCTTCGACAGATCCTTTCAGAGTTTGGATTCGAGCAGCAATAGCCTACTCCACTTTGGTGTGACAATTAAACTGCCATCAAGCTTTCCAAAGATCCAGTTCTACATCAGCAC